>JAPKLW010001928.1:78559-120903 GCA_026898455.1 Plectranthus barbatus | reverse complement strand
TGTACGAAACACTTAATCATATATGCTTTCAGTATACAATCCCAACATGAAGATGTCTGCTATTTGATCCTCAGTGCATATTCGTTGAATATCAATATCCTTCTTTTCTTGATGGTCACGGATAAAATGATGTCGGATGTCAATGTGTTTTGTCCTGGAATGATGTACTGGATTCTTTGTGATGCACATAGCACTATTGTTATCACAGTAGATTGGTACGCATTCAGGAGAGATGTCATAATCTTGAAGTTGTTGTCGAATCCACAGAATTTGCTGACAGCAGCTAGCAGCCGCTACATACTCTGCTTCGGTGGTTGAGGTTGCTACCGAGTGCTGCTTTTTGCTGAACCAGCTGATTAATTTATGACCAAGGAATTGACATGTACCACTGGTGCTTTTCCTGTCGATTTTGCATCCTCCAGAATCAGAATCTGAATAACCACTCAGGGCTAGACTGTCGGCTCTTGGATACCAAATTCCTAAGCCTTCTGTGCACTTCAAATAACGGATAATTCGCCTCGCTGTGTCTAGATGCGTTTTGTTCGGTTGGGATTGATATCTGGCACATAGTCCCACAACGTATGATATATCGGGTCTGCTGGCTGTAAGATATAGCAGAGATCCGATGAGTCCTCAATATAAGGTAGGATTCACTGCTTCTCCTTCTTTTTCTAGATCTGCCATACACGCATTGCTGATGGGGATCCTTAAGCTCTTGGATTTCTCTGGACAATATTTAGCAATTAGATCTCGCGTGTATTTCTTTTGATGAATGAAAATCCCTTCATTTGATTGTTGAACTTGAAGTCCAAGAAAATAGGACATTCTTCCCATCATACTCATTTGAAAATTACTCATCATTAGCTTGGAGAATTTGTCACAGAGAGCTTGATTCTTTGATCCAAAGATGATGTCATCAATGTAGATTTGCACAAGTAGAATACTTCCTTCGTCCTTAATGCGAAAGAGTGTTTGATCAATCCTTCCCTTTTTGAAGCCATTGTCGAGTAGAAACTTAGATAAAGTTCCATACAAAGCTCGAGGTGCTTGCTTAAGTCCATACAAGGCTTTCCTTAGTTTATAGACGTGATTTCCATTCTCAAAACCTGGAGGTTGCTCAACGTAGACCTCCTCCTTGAGTTCTCCATTAAGGAATGCACTTTTGACGTCCATTTGCATGACCGAGAATTCATGATGTGCTGCATAAGCAAGAAATAATCTGATTGCTTCAAATCTGGCTACAGGAGCGAATGTCTCATCATAGTCGATGCCTTCACACTGTTTGTATCCTTTGGCTACAAGGCGTGCTTTATTTCTTACCACCAAGCCTGATTCGTTCTTCTTGTTCTTGAATACCCATTTGGTGCCTATGACATTCTGATGTTTTGGTCTATCCACCAGATCCCATACATGGTTACGAGAGAATTCAGCAAGCTCCTCTTGCATAGCGTTTACCTAGTCTGGATCACGTAGTGCATCCTCAACTTTAGTTGGTTCTTCACTTGATAGATAACATGAAAACATTGCAGATCCTTGTCTGGTCAGAACAGAGTCATTGATATCTCCAAGAACATCTTCTAGTGGATGTGCACGCAGCCATGCTGGTCTGATTGGTTCTCCAGCAATTCTTTCTCCTCTGAGATTATTGGTATGTTCTGCATTGTCCGCTTCATCCTCAGCATCTCGTGCGTTGTGAGTTTGATCTTCAGCATCAGGAATTTCTTCATCAACTGGGACTTCTGCTATAGGAACATCATAGTCTGGACCTTCTCTTTCAGTGGGATTCTCAGCATTTGGTGTCTCAGCAGCTGGTATCTCAGCAGCTCCTCTGCCAAGATCTTCAGTAGCATTGATTTCCTCAGCGACGGGGGTAGGATTAGAGATTTCCTCGTCTGAATCATCTAGCGGATTAAAGATATCCTTTTGGGGATTGGCCTCAACATGATCATTAGCATCACTGGCCTGGTCCGCTGGACTCTTCTGAATATGATTACATTCATTCATAGACTTAGTCGGATCAAATTGTAAGTGTTGAAGGTAATTCAAGATCGATTGACCATTGACATCATTAGTCTCATGATTGTCCATCCTTTGTCTCATTGATGGCTCTGCGCACTAAAGTAGATTCAGAAAAAATAACATTGCATGTTATTTCCACAATTTCGGTAGTCTTATTTAACACTCTATAACCTTTGTGAGTGGGGTGACCGTATCCGAGAAGTACACCCTCATCCGACTTAGGCAAAAAAGTGTTAAGTTTTGACTTTCCGTTGTTATGGATATAACACGTTGCACCAAAAGCACACAAATAATCTAAATTAGGCTTACGACCGTTATATACTTCATAGGGAGTTTTGTTGAATCGGCCGTTGATAGAGCTCCTGTTCTGCGTATAGCAGACAGTCATCACTGCTTCGCCCCAAAATTTAGCAGGTAGGTTGGCATCGGCTAGCATAGATCACACTGCTTCTTTCAAGGTTTGATTCCTCCTTTCTGCTAGACCGTTCTGCTGTGGGGTCCTAGCAATGGATCTCTCATGATGTATACCGGCTTCTGCGCAAAAGTCCATGAGAATGCCGTTGCAGAATTCTGTTCGATTGTCAGATCGTATCCTCTTCACCTTAACTTCTTTACTTTTCTGCTCCTTGAGGATTAACTCGGGTAGAGTGATCTTAACCTCATCTTTGGTTTTCAGTAAGCGAACCCATGTGTACCTGGAATAGTCATCAACTACCACAAGAGTATATATCTTTTTACTTACAGAGGGTGGAGTGACTGGTCCGAATAGATCCATATGTAATAATTCTAGGATTCTGCTTGAGGTGTTCTTTTCTGGGTTGGAATGAAATTAGGCTTTGGTCTGCTTTCCTTGTTGGCATGCCTTGCATATGCCTTCCTTACGAAATGTGATGTTTTGAGTGATGGATTTTGTATACTGAAAGCATTTATTACAATGAGTATACAACAGTTTATTTCTCCTATCTGTTAACAATCGTACATGTATGAACAATGGTATCCTCTTGTCTCACCGATAGGGACGATCATACGGCGTGTTGTAGATCGCAAAAGACAGTATGATCACTTGACCTAGTGAGACATAAACATGATCACAGCCGAGACAGCGTATGAGGATACGTTTGTCCGGATGGCTGCAGCATTGTCGGAATTAGTAGTCTGTCTTGGTTACTTGACATGCTGGTACGCAGAGGTGGCGTATTGATGGACCGCAGTGAGATATATTCGTCTGTCTGACATCAGTGAATAAAAGATCTCGTTATATTGATTGAGTCCAAACCCTAACGAAGGTTCAGGGGTTTGCACGGGTTGACTGTTGCTTTGACTTGCCATGGTGGAGAGCCAACACAGCATGCTCGTATATCCGCATCTTGGGTAACAGCAGTTCGTGTAGTACCGCCTGAGACTGAACTTAGGTAACCATATCCGAGTAATAGGATGGGAACATTCCCTGAGGAGCTCAATAACATTCATCGTGCCAAAGTCCTGCAGGCTGATTAAGTTCAGGCATGAGTGATAAGGTTTGAGTGGTACTACTCAGGAATAATAAGATATTAATTAATTGTAGTTAGAGCTTGTCAGAGGCTCCGATTAATTAATGGATGTCCGATAACCTTAAATATGGGGATTCTCAATTAATGCAACCCGTTCTCACAACGTGGTAATAAAGGGGTAGGTCAGTATTAATTCTGTGGTGAAAAATAATTAATATTAATTAATTAATTGTGTCCAGGGTTGTGGACATGGGAATTAATTAATTTATAGGCCCACTTTATTATTTGCATTAGGTCCCAGGTCTGGCCCAACAAGTGTGCTGAATTGAGCCCAAAATGGCCCATTAGGGTTTCCAACCCTAGGTCTATAAATAGACAGCTCTCTCTCATAAGTTGTAACATAGTTGAAACACAAACCCTAGAGAGAGAGCAGAGTGGGTGCCGTTTTTGGTTCAGAAGGAGGAGAATTTTGATTCTGGTCCTGCTCAAGCCACAGATCTACGGAGTCCTCACCAGTAGTAGATCTGAACAGCACCGGGACACAGATCTAAAGATCTAATCTGGAGAACAACAGATTTCTTCTTTCCCTTTCTTTATTTTTGAATTTCTCTAGAAATTAGTTTTCTAATTTCTATTTTCGTAGAAAAATCGGATTGCGTGGTTGAATTGGATCTTGGAATTCAAACGCAAAAGATCGGTACAGACACTACGGAATTACGATAATATCTCATTCCACAATCTTGTATTAAATTCATAGGAGCATGCTAGGGTTTTGAGAAATTTAATTGTGAGCAATATCCATAGATCGATCCGGTTCAGTTTGGTTTTTGTGATTCGGTTCACGGAAAAACCCTACAATTGGTATCAGAGCCAGATTTCTGATTTATGGCTCTGTTGTTCATAATTAAATTCGATATTATGCATGTATGAATTTATTATTGTGGATGTTTGGTTTTTGTTCCTCGTGGCAACCCGTTGATTCAGCTCGCGGTGGTTTATCCGTGTAGGGCTGAATTATTTTGTAAAATCACGAGAAAATCCGTGATTAGTGTAGATTTGAAAATTGTAATAGAATAGAATTTTCTGTAATTTTCAAATTTATGTAATTGGACGGGTCGTGGACGAAGAACGAAGATGGAGCCGACGAAGGGCGGTGCACGGCGGCGGCAGGCGGCCGCGCGCGTGCAGCCGCGACGGCGCACGGCGGGCGTGGCACGACGAGCGCGTGGTGCGCGCGCGCCTGCTGGGCAAGCGTGCGCGGCGGCGCTGGCTGGCAGCGGTGGCGGTCGGCGGCGGCTCCGGTCGTCATCGGTTGCTGCTGTCCCGTCACGGTGGCTTGTGTTTTTGGTGGTTTGTGCAATGCTGTGTAAACCCTAGGTTTGCATTAGGGTTAGGGCAAATCATCAGATCACAAAGGCCTAAAAATCCAAAAGATTTGGTGTATCAAGATTTGGAAGCCCTTGAAGATTTGAGAAGATTTGAATTTATCCATTAAATTCAAAATTCAAATTGTAATAGATAGATTTTATTTTCTATTTATTTTGGGGCCACGAGGAATTTTTTTTTGCCTTAATTGTCCTCGTATGATATGTGATTTATTTATGTGCGCAATTAAGCATGTGTAGATAATAGGAAAAGCATGATTTACTGCTTTTATTATTTACAGCTTTCCAAACATGCTTATGTGATTAATTTCTTTTGTTGGATTATATTTTGGGAATTTTTGGGCCTGTATTATTACATGCAAAAATTTGGAAAATGTAATGACATAAAGAAATTATGTGTGCGCATAAAGAAACCTTTTAAAAGAAAAATACTAAGCAGATTTTTTAATTAAAATCAATAGACCTCCACAAAGCGGTCCTAGGCTGTAAGTGTATCTCTCGTTCTAGTAAACATCTACGAGTGTAGCTTGCTAGTTCCCGGAGGTGCATGGGTACAGTTGTTGGGATTTCTAGACAAACAATTTAAATCATGTGAATAGTGGGAGGGCTTTGCGTAAACGTCTACGAGTGTAGCTTGCGTAGACCTCTTTCACAAGTATTCTAGGATTGATTTAAATTAAAGATAACAAAAGCTTTAAGGGCTGTGCGGTATGGTTACGTGCCATGCTAAACTGTCTCTTTTGGCCGGAGTTAAATTTGTGGTTAATTGCTTAGAAGCATCTTAGAATATAATGCAAGAATTGCATCCCTGTTCTTGAGAGATGACTTGGTCTAAGGTTTTCACTAATTATTAATTTCTAGTGTCAAAAGCATCCTGACATGGTAGTGAAATTAAATGGATTGGGGCTTGAAACCCGCAGTTCTGGTTGAAGGTGACATCGTAAACGTCTACGAGTGTAGCTTGCGGTGGGAACTCTTGGGCAATTAGTGGAAAACATTTGTATTTGATTTATTAAAAGGTTTTCAATGCATTTGTTTTCGAAGTTCAACATGTATGTTCTTATTTAAGATTCCTTATTGTCTCAGATATGTCTATGTCTAATGTGATCAACATTCTCACACAAAACACTCTAACTGGTCCGAACTTCCTGGAATGGAAGCGCAATCTCGAATACCTCCTGATTGCAGAAGAACATATGTTCGTTCTGCAAGTACTTCGTCCTATAGTGCCAACTGCTGAGTCCTCTCAAGAGGAAATAGACTATTATAACAAGTGGGAGAAATCAAACAATGTAGTCAAGTGCTACATGATGACCACTATGTCGAAAGTTTTGCAGCAGCAACATCAGCACCATAGGGATGCCTATGACATTATGTTAAGTCTGACGGCGACCTATGGGGAAACTGATAGAGCTGTCAGATTCAATCTCATGAAAGAAATCGTGAGTAAGAAAATGACTGATGGCTCCTCAGTGAGAGAGCACGTAGTTACCATGACTCACCTCATGGATGAACTGACAGTGCATGGTGGAGGTATCGACGCTGAGGCTAAGGTCGATATCATACTGAACTCTCTACCCAAGTCCTTTGAGAGTTTTAGACTGAATGTTGTCATGAACAAGAAAGAGTATACTCTTAACGAGTTACTCAATGACTTGATGGCAGCTGAATCGGTCATGAACCCTCAAAAGGTTGCCTTGGCCACTTCTGGTAATCTCTCTGCTGTACCGAAAAGTATGAAGCGGAAGAAAGGGATTAAGAAGTGGGCCAAGAAGACACCTATGAAGGATGGTGGGGCTGGGAAAAAGCCTAAGGTGGCGACTGAAAGGGACAGGTGCTTCAGGTGTGGTAAGAAAGGACATTGGAGGAAAGATTGTCAAGCCAACAAAGCTAGACAAGGTATGTCATTTTGCATGTATAACTGAAAGCATAATTAGAGTCAGTTGTTGCTCTTCTAGAGCTGTAAGCACTGACTTGTTGATCATGTTGTTGTACTTTGCAGGGGACCGTGCCGACAAGGCTGGTGAGTGATGGCAAGAAGATACCAAACTGGATGAAGGCAACGTTTTAAGACGGAGCTTCATGTAGTTTTCTTTTCCTTATGTTTTGATAAATTAAAAGTACATTTGAGAGTTTATTTGTGGGCCGTGGTTTATCGGCAGGACAAATTTTATCAACTTTCTATGGATATTTGTTATTTATGATTTTATCATTGGTAGTGACAATGTTATCCATTATGGAATGTTGATTTACAATCTCTATGTTACTTCGATCAAACATGTCTTTTATATTGCATGTAATTCATCCGTAATTGATAATCCTAGGAAGAGAAAACTTACTTCTTCTGATGAGGATCTTACATATCTCTGGCACTTGAGACTGGGTCACATCAGCTTGAAGCGGATTCAGAGACTTGCAGATGACGGTACATTGGACTTAGTCCGGGCTGTACCTTATCAAGTCTGCGAATCCTGCATCGAGGGCAAGATGTCAACTAGGCCTTTCAAGGCTAGTCAGTCTCGAGCAGAGGATGTGTTGGAATTGATCCATTCTGACTTATGTGGACCGATGTCCACGCAGGCTCATGGAGGGTACGAGTACTTCGTCACTTTCATTAACGATTACTCAAGGTACGGATATGTTTACCTGCTTCGCTACAAGTCTGAATGCTTTGAGAAATTCAAAGAGTTCAAGGCTGAGGTAGAAAAGAAGGTCGGGAAAACTATCAAGTCGCTACGATCTGACCGCGGTGGCGAATACCTCGGTAACGAGTTCTTGCAATATTTGTCAAAAAATGGGATTACATCCCAGTGGACTGCACCGGGTACTCCCCAGCAAAACGGTGTAGCTGAAAGAAGAAATAGGACTCTTCTAGAGATGGTAAGGTCAATGATGTTATGCAAACTTACCAATTTCGTTTTGGGGCTACGCATTGGAGACAGCAGCTTACGTGCTTAATGTGGTGCCTTCTAAATCAGTTCCTAAGACGCCTGCTGAACTCTTCCTTGGTCGCAAACCCAGTTTGTGCAAGTTTAGAGTATGGGGCTGTCCGGCACACGTACTGTCGAAGGAACCTGATAAGTTAGAAAGCAGGTCAAAAGTAATGCTGTTCATAGGGTATCCCAGGCAACAAAAGGTGGTTACTTTTACTGTCCTGAGAGTCAAAGAGTCGTTGTTAGCACCAACGCTAGATTCTTGGAGGACGAGTATGTGAGTAATCACAGGTCAAGGAGTGATGTCGTTCTTCAAGAAATTGAGAACGAGAATGCAATTCCAAGGGAAGGAGAACGTGTAGATGTGGGTGCACCTGTGAGAGGCACAGCACCACAGACACGTTCTTCAGTGCAAGGTGCAGGACCACAAGTCACTGCACCTACTACTGACACGGCACCAATGCCTCGTCGCAGTGGGAGAGTTATTTTCCAACCGGAAAGGTACATGTTCGTGGGTGAGTATTCGGACTTGAGCCCGAAAGACGGACATGAGGACTCTGACCCATTGACTTACGAAGAGGCAGTGCAGGACAAGGATGTTGCCAAATGGCAAGTCGCCATGGATTCTGAGATAGAATCCATAACTG
This sequence comes from Plectranthus barbatus, assembly GCA_026898455.1. Taxonomy (NCBI): domain Eukaryota; kingdom Viridiplantae; phylum Streptophyta; class Magnoliopsida; order Lamiales; family Lamiaceae; genus Plectranthus; species Plectranthus barbatus. The sequence goes on along the minus strand of JAPKLW010001928.1, from coordinate 112,429 downwards.
CTATGGATGTATACGAGAAAACCGTTTTGCCGGATAGCTTTAGGGCCATAGGGTGCAAATGGGTATACAAACGAAAGAAAGGGGCAGATGGAAAGATTACGGCTTAAAAGGCCAGGCTGGTGGCAAAGGGTTATAGTCAGAAAGAGGGCATTGACTATGACGAAACCTTTTCACCCGTAGCCATGCTCAAGTCCATCCGGATACTCCTTGCTATAGCTGCGCATATGGACCTCGAGATCTGGCAGATGGATGTCAAAACTGCTTTCCTAAACGGTTACCTTGAAGAAGGTAGGGACATCTATATGCAGCAACCCGAGGGTTACATAAGCAAGGGCGAAGTACATCTTGTCTGGAAGCTTAGGAATTCCTTGTATGGACTTAAGCAAGCTTCAAGGTCGTGGAACTTACGTTTCAACGATGTGATTAAATCCTATGGATTTGCACAGTTGGAAAATGAAAGTTGTGTTTACCGACTTTGTGTCAGTGGGAGCGTGGTCTTTCTTGCACTATACGTTGATGACATACTCCTATTTGGAAACAACGAGGGAGTGATGTCCGAAATCAAGGTTTGGTTATCCGAACAGTTCCAAATGAAGGATCTGGGTGAAGCTGGCTACATTCTTGGGATTAAGGTCTTACGAGATCGTAAAAGAAGAATGTTGAGCTTATCCCAGGCGTCCTATGTGGATATTGTGATAGCCCGGTTTAGCATGCAAGTCGCCAAGAAAGGCTTACTACCTTTCAGACATAGCATTCGTCTTTCTAGTGGGCAGTGTCCTCAGACACAGCGGGAGAAAGATGAAATGAGTCTTGTACCATATGCTTCGGCTGTGGGTAGTCTCATGTATGTGATGCTGTGTACCAGGCCAGATATCTGTTATGCCATTGGCATGGTAGCTAGATATCAGTCTAACCCTGGACAGGCGCACTGGACTGCTGTAAAGCATATCCTCAAGTATTTGAAAAGAACTAGGAATTTCTGCCTAGTTTATCAAAGTGAGGATTTGTGCCCTGTGGGTTATACAAACTCGAATTTCCAAGGGGACCAGGATGAGAAGAAATCAACCTCAGGTTATGTGTTTACCGTGGGAGGTGGAGCTGTATCTTGGAGGAGCTCAAAGCAGAAATGCATTGCTGACTCCACCATGGAGGCGAAATATGTCGCCGCCTCCGACGCCTCGAAAGAGGGGGTGTGGCTCCAGAACTACCTTTTAGAGTTGGGCGTGATCCCGAGTTTGCCAAGGAGCAACACAATTTATTGTGATAACTCTGGTGCAGTGGCTAACTCAAAGGAACTACGGTCTCACAGGGCAAGCAAACACATAGAGAGAAAGTACCATATCATACGAGAAATTGTATCGAGGGGCGATGTGCTGATTAAGAAGATTGACACTGCTGACAATCTTGCTGATCCGTTTACAAAGAGCTTGCCGCAGAAAGTTTACGAAAGACATATTCGTGAGCTGAGTCTGAGGTGGATGCCGACCACTGATAGTGGTTAAAGACAGCAGACTAGATAGACGGACTGTATACTCTGTAATAGCTTAGTTATGCTTTGAGTATAAGTGGGAGATTGATGGGTTTTTATACTGAAAGCATTTATTACAATGAGTGTACAACGGTTTATTTCTCCTATCTGTTAACAATCGTACATGTATGAACAATGGTATCCTCTTGTCTCACCGATAGGGACGATCATACGGCGTGTTGTAGATCGCAGAACACAATATGATCACTTGACCTAGTGAGACATAAACATGATCACAGCCGAGACAGCGTATGAGGATACGTCTGTCCGGATGGCTGCGGCATTGTCGGAATAAGTAGTCTGTCTTGGTTACTTGACATGCTGGTATGCAGAGGTGGCGTATTGATGGACCGCAGTGAGATATATTCGTCTGTCTGACATCAGCGAATAAAAGATCTCGTTATATTGATTGAGTCCAAACCCTAACGAAGGTTCAGGGGTTTGCACGGGTTGACTGTTGCTTTGACTTGCCATGGTGGAGAGCCAACACAGCGCACTCGTATATCCGCATCTTGGGTAACAACAGTTCGTGTAGTACCGCCTGAGACTGAAATTAGGTAACCATATCCGAGTAATAGGATGGGGATATTCCCTGAGGAGCTCAATAACATTCATCGTGCCAAAGTCCTGTAGGCTGATTAAATTCAGGCACGAGTGATAAGGTTTGAGTGGTACTACTCAGGAATAATAAGATATTAATTAATTGTAGTTAGAGCTTGTCAGAGGCCCCGATTAATTAATGGATGTCCGGTAACCTTAAATATGGGGATTGTCAATTAATGCAACCCGTTCTCACAACGTGGTAATAAAGGGGTAGGTCAGTATTAATTCTGTGGTGAAAAAGAATTAATATTAATTAATTAATTGTGTCCTGGGTTGTGGACATGGGAATTAATTAATTTATAGTCCCACTTTATTATTTGCATTAGGTCCAGGTCTGGCCCAATAAGTGTGCTGAATTGAGCCCAAAATGGCCCATTAGGGTTTCCAACCCTAGGTCTATAAATAGACAGCTCTCTCTCATAAGTTGTAACACAGTTGAAACACAAACCCTAGAGAGAGAGCAGAGTTGGCGCCATTTTTGGTTCAGAAGGAGGAGAATTTCGATTCTGGTCCTGCTCAAGCCACAGATCTACGGAGTCCTCACCAGTAGTAGATCTGAACAGCACCGAGACACAGATCTGAAGATCTAATCTGGAGAACAACAGATTTCTTCTTTCCCTTACTTTATTTTCAATTTTCTCTAGAAATTAGTTTTCTAATTTCTGTTTCCGCAGAAAAATTGGATTGCGTGGTTGAATTGGATCTTGGAATTCGAACGCAAAAGATCGGTACAGACACTACGGAATTACGGTAATCTCTCAATCCACAATCTTGTATTAAATTCATAGGAGCATGCTTGGGTTTTGAGAAATTTAATTGTGAGCAATATCCATAGATCGATCCGGTTCAGTTTGGTTTTGGTGATTCGATTCATGGAAAAACCCTACATTGAGGTAAACCTGTGACAAGCTCATTTCTAGCAATATGATTGATGGTTTTGAAATTTAAATGATTTAACCTCTTATGCCATAACCAAGTGGTTTCCTCTTTGTTTAGTGCTAGAAATCAAGAGTGTTGTTGACCACTTTGCCAATCAACCACATAAAGTCCACCTTTCCGAATTCCTCGAAGCTTTACTTTTCCTGTTACATTATCAGCTATAGAACATCCCGAATGAATGAAAGATACTGTGTACCCGTTTTTGCATAGTTGGCTTATGCTTAGCAGGTTGTGTTTGAGATTGGATACGAGAGCAACATTAATAATTCTTAGTCCGTTCCGCTCTATGCATCCTCTGCCAAGTACTCTTCCTTTGCTGTTGTCTCCAAACACCACAGATGGACCATATGATATTTAAATATCCAAGAATAATTCTTCGTCTCCCGTCATATGCGCAGAACAACCACTGTCTAGGATCCACTCATTTGACATGCCTGATGTCTTCGGACTTGAATCCTGGTCCTGCAAGAACAATTAAGTTGATTTAGGTCCCCGTTTCGAGTCGGTTCCTGGAGGATTAGCTTGAGTCATTTTTCCTTTTGGAACCCACATTTTGATGATCTTCAAAGATTTTTCTTCGAGATTTATTTTGCTAACTTTCTCAACTTTTTAATGTGCATGTGTATGTGGTTGTGCGTTGTGCTCCTTTCCCTTCATCGTCCTTTGATGATACACATATCTGGACTCGGGTCTCACATAGGTGTTTCTCCTATGCGGTATGTAATGATAGTATTGGGGTTTCATTGAATGATCCTCAATGTGTCTTTCCCGAGAAAGGACAGGATTTGGCTTCCTGGCATTTGTAACATGATGCTCAGCCTTTGTCCTTGAGTTTGCTGAATAGTTTCGCTTAGCAGACCTCAATTGTGAGTTTTGCTGAAGTTCAGCATCTTTTATGATCCTCTGCTGAAATCTTACATTCTGCTTGACCTTTTGCTGAGGTCTAGCATAGTGCTTGACACTCTGCTTGGGTTCAGCAGATTGCTTGATATTCTGCTGAGCGATCGGCTTAGCGTTTGAAGATTCAACAACTAATTTATCCTTCTATTTACTATCATCAAGTATTTTTCCGCCAGAAACAAAGATGATATTTTCTTTTTGCCTCGAAGTTTCAACTTCGTCAGTGCAACTATGCCCAATTATAGATCGGTCACCGTGACGTCTCTGTTGGCTTATCAGGTTATTCAAAATATTCTGACTAGTCATATATGCGCAGACACACTTCTCATTGGCTTTGTTTTTCAAAAACATATTTTCCTTTTCAAGATTTTTCAAATTTTCGAAGAGTTCAGAAGATTCAGTTCTAAGTCTTGATAGTTCCTCACTATCAGACCTTAGTCTTTCGACTTCATTGGTCAGACTTAAGACTTTCTGTTTGAGTGAAGAATTATCTTTCACAATAGCATCTTTCAAGGTGTATACCTTAGAAAGTTCTAAAGAAAGCTTGGTAAGATAATCTTCCTAAGAATCTAGGAAGGAATCCTCTGATTCAGATGTGTGCTGAGCATGAAGTATTCGTTATAGGTGTTACCTCCTGATTGTCGATTGCTAGGGCCGATTCGAAGGGTTGCTCAGCATCAGCGGATGATTCGCCATCTTCAACAATTTTTGCCATAAAGACCATTAGGGATTCTTCTTCCTCGTCAGTGGGGTAATATTCTTCTTTGTTGTCAGGAATATCTGGAACTTCTGTCCGTGTCAGCAACGCCTTTGTTACAGCTCGTACTGCTCGTCTTTCAAATCTCTGACACAAACGTTCTCTTTCCTCAGGACTCACTTTTGGACAATCATGCTTCAAGTGATCAGGAGACTTGCATTCAAAACATGTTCTTATCCTTTTTTCAGTAGGGTGCTGCATCACGCTCGCTCTTGCTTCCTTTTCGGCTTTTGCTTCCAAAATCATTTTCTGTATCGTCTTCATCTGTTCTTCCAACTCGCCTATCTTTTGATCTTCATCGTTGATATTAGAAGTTGATGAAGTCTCCTTGGATGGTGTTGTAGATGCAGGTGCTGACTTTTCCTGGTTATAGAAAGGTTTTCTCGGAGATTTCCATTTGTTTCCATCCTTTTTGACAAAGTAAGCTACATCTTCTTGAGTTCCAACGCTTGTGGGGTTTGGATGTATAAAGGCAGCTTCATTTTTCTTTGACTGCTGAATGATGAATTCATGCGCCTTCAGTTGAGAGAAAACTTCAGCGGTCGTCATATTGTTGAGATCTTTTCCGCTCATTCTTGTCATCTTGACAAACCAATCACTTCTGGGGTAAAGCTTGGATATAATTTTGTTGTTCATTTCCCCTTTGTCTTATGTCTTGCCGACATTTTTGAGTTCTGCGATGATAGTGTTGAATCTTTCTTCCATCTCCTGAATGGTTTCTCCTGGAATCATGGCGAAGGATTCGTACTTGTCCACAACGACTTGTAGCTTGTTTCGCTTCATTTGTTCTGTTTTCTGAGAAACTTCGCACACGTAATCCCACATCTCTTTTGTGGTATTGTAATCTAGAGCTTTATTGGACATTAGGGGAGGTAGACATTCCATGATTAGTTTCATGGCGATAAACTCCAGCTGGCCTCTCTTTTTGTCTTCAAGAGTCCATTCCTCGTAGGGTTTATTCAACATCTCAGGTCTAGGTTGGCCACCAGCGGGTCCAGGGGGTGCAGTGTTGACCTTCATGATTTCTATAGGACCAACTGTTAGGATGTCCCTCATCTCTGGATGTATGCTCTGCAGCTGGATCATGGCCTTATTTTTCCATGTTGCAAATCCATCTTTGTTCTACTTTGGAAGAGCGTGATTTGTCATTGGATAATTCTCGTCTTCACCTGAGCTATGTAAAACATATATACAAGAGACGCAAGGAAAGACTAGGATCTAGGTCCTAAGCGACTCAGAAGTAGTCGGTTTTTCAACCTCCTGCTCTGATACTACTTGTTGGTCCCTTATGATCAGAGTCGTCGTGGTTACAATAAAGTACACACACGAAGTGCAGCGGAATAGATTGCGTTTACTTGTATTTAGATTATTCTCAACTCTATTTTAGTTAAAGTTTACTTAGGTTACCTTTTTCAGTTATACACTAGCAACTTGGTCACTAGGTTTTAAAACATACTAGCTCGGAAAGCAGTAACAACAAGACAACACACAATTTATAGTGGTTCGATGCTGGATGCTTTCCTTAAAAAGAAAGTGATCCCAATGATTGAAGATTCTTGAATCAGTTCAAGAATCACTCAGAAGAATGTCAGACGTGTAGTGAGACACTCAGAATGTTGAAGGCCTTTTGATATCTCTGGATTATACCTTCCAACTGGACTGCTCTCTTGCTTTTTTTTGCTTTTTGGAATCTTTCGTATATCGAGTTTTGCTTAGAGAGTGAGCAACACCTGCATCTTCCTTTGACTTGCCTTTTATAGCTGTGTCCTCAAAGTTTGAGTCGGCAAATTCGTTTAGACACAACGTATAGGTAGCTTTTTACTAACTTTTCTGCTTTTGCACAGGCTTTTTCGTCCTACTTCTGACATGGCTAATCGTCGCGTGTTGGTCAGAATGGCGGTGTAGCAGTTGTTCAGGTTTGCTTTGCTGAGCTTCTACTGGTACGTGATGCTGGATCTATTTCAGCATACTTCTGGACTCAATGCGCAGCAAGTGCTTTGTCTGCTACTCTGACTTTGGTTTGCTAGCATCTTCAGCAGTTTAGGACATGTTTGTCAAATGCTGACTCCTTAGCATTCTGTTATTGCTAGCAGTCTTCCTTTAGCATTCTTTGATGTTTGCTGAGATACTTCCAAGCAGCCTATTCGATTACAACTCGATGTTTACCCTATACTGGACATTACATAAGTTGCTAAGCTATGCTAATGTTCAGCAATGATCGACCATCTACTAAGGTTTGATCCAACAAAACCTTTTACAATGAGATCCTAAGGGTAATTGATGAATATTTTCCCAACACTTCCAGCATGAGCTTTTGAAGCTTTCTCATTTGCTCTTCAAGCTCACTGATCTTGAGATCTTCTTGCTTTGAGCTTGAGGTTGAAGCAACCTCCTTTGCAGGTGAAGCTGGTGCAGATCTTTCATTGTTGTGGAAGGGTTTCCTTGGCTTCCATCTTCCAAGATCTTTCTTAGCAAAGTATGCTAAGTCTTCCAAGTTTACAACATTTGTTGACGAAGTTTGAGCCACAGCTGCTTCGTTCTTTTTAGATTGCTGTATGATAAACTCGTGAGTTTTAAGTTGAGTGAATACCTCAAGTGTAGTCATTTGGCTGAGATCTTTCTCACTCAGGCTAGTCATTTTCACGAACCAATCACTCCTTGGAAAGAGTTTGGAAAAGATTTTATTATTCATTTCTCCGTTTTCATAGGTCTTTCTCAAGTTCCTGAGGTCTCCCACGATGGTATTGAATCTTTCTTCCATCACCTGAATAGATTCACCTGCATGCATTGAGAAAGACTCGTATTTGTCAACGACTACCTGGAGTTTATTTCTTTTCATTATTTCTGTCTCCTGTGAAGATGTGCACACATAGTCCCACATCTCCTTAGCCGTGTTGAGGTTTCGAGCTTTGTCTGCCATCAACAGAGGCAGACAATCGAGTATCAACTTCTTTGCTAGATATTCCAGTTGAGCTCTCTTCTTATCCTCTACCGTCCATTCATTGAATTGCTTCTCGACCATTTGTGGTTGCCCCTCAACAGGTGTCCCAACGAAAAATATTGGCCTTCATTATCTTAATGGACCCTTTAGTGAGAACGTCCACCATCTGTGGATGTATACTTTGAAGTTGAATGGTGGCTAGCTTTTTCCATGAGTTGAATTTCTCCTTGTTATACTTTGGGAGCATGTGATTCATCTTGGCAAGCTTGATGTTCCTGAGCTAAACAAAAGAACAGGTGTAAGGAAAATACAGATCTGGTCAAAAGTGACTCAAAAGCAGTCAGTCTTACGACCTCCTGCTGTGATACCACTAGTTGGTCCCTGATCAGAGTCGTGTTAAGCAGCGGAATACTATTTAACAAATGCAGCGGAATGTTTCAAGTTATCTTGCACTTAGTTCCTTTTCAAATGTTTGGCTCAAAGTTGGAGTTAAGATTGTTTCAGATATACACTAGCAATTTGAGGTTTCTAGGTTTTAAATCAGTGGCAGAAACAATAAAACAGTAACAAGGAACATTAATAAAGACACATGATTTATAGTGGTTCGATCCTCAAGATCTACGTCCACTCCTCAGTCGAACACTGAGATATATGAAAGTACAAGCATTTGCCGGTCACTTGTAGCAGGTGGTGAGCATTCGAGCCAGCTACTACAAAGCTATCCTCCGTCACTTTTATCTTTTAACATCTGCGGCTAAGTCAAGGGCGACACCTTCGTAAAACTTATTCTTGCTGTAATTGAAGCTTTTAAGTTCCTTCCTTAAATCTTCTGGGGGTTTTGGCAACAGCCCGTCTTAGTCAATCTCTTTTCAGAGATATGACTGCTGGATGCTTCCTAGGATGGAAGTTATCCCAATGATTGATTCTTGAAGAAAATCAAGGAATATCCTCTTGAATGCAGTGTCAGATATTCAATGTGTGACACTTTCTGTTGAGAGCTTGAGATTATTCTTGTCTCTTTAACGTGCTCTCAACCGACTACTCTTTTGCTTTTGTTCGCTTGTAAAAGTTATCTCTCTTAGAAGCAGTTGTTAGTTGTAGTAGTAGTAGTCGTGGTGTAGAGGTCTTCTCTCTTGTTTGGACTTCTCTTTTATATATGGAGATTCAAACTTTGAATCTCCAGACCCGTTAGACAGAACGTTCTCTTTGTCCAATAGAGCTACTTGTTTTTTAGTCCTTTCCGGCGTGGTACAGTGCTTTTTCACCTACTTCGGGAAAGCTTTGTGTCATTGGTTGTACCTTTTGTTAGAACGGGAGTCTTAGCAGAAGTTGCTAGATATTTCCTTGCTTAGCATTCTTTCGGAGAATGCTGGGAACATTCTGCTAACTCTTTAGACCTTTTGACTGCTGAGATCTTCTAGAAGTCTCTCTTTGTATCTAACTGCTAACTCCTCCGCAGTAGCGTATTCAGCGTTTAGTGTCTTGATTCCTGATTGCTACAACTTCTAGCAATCTTCTGAGTAATAGTGAATGCTGACTCCTTCAGCATTCTGCTTTCTCTTTACTACTGACTGCTGATCAAGTATTCCTAGCAGTCATTCTTCTCAGCATATGACTACTACCTCCTTCGCAGTCAATTCTTCTCAGCACTTGACTACTTCCTCCTTAGCAGTCATTTCTGTCTGCTGACGCCTTTAGCAGCCAACATCTTCCTAACTGCTGAGAACACTCCTAGCATCCAGAGTCTTCCAAAGTTGATTGTAATCTAATTTCCTTCGCTTCAATTGCCGAATCCTTCAGCAATCTTGTAGTAATACTTAGGTAAATTGGAGGAAACATTAATATTATTTTATCATAAGGTTTCAATATTTAATTGTTTCAATTGTTTGCGACTATGTTTTAATTTTTGCTTTAATTTATTGTTTTCAGACATGTCTACTGCTCATGTAATTAACCTCTTAACATCGAACCCTTTAACTGGTCCGAATTTTCCTGAATGGAAGTTTTTCTTCATGGGAATACTCTGTACTGCAAAACATGTTTATGTGCTTTACATGGACCCACTGTCTCCTCAGTATTGGAATTGTACTGGTTATGAGCGAGAGTTCTATGATAGATGGAAAGCTTCTGATGATTTTGCCTACTTTTTCATTATGAACAATCTGTTTAGAGAATTAAGGCTCAAGTACAAGAAATACCGGAGTGCTGTTGAGATATGGAGGGACCTTGTGAATGTATATGGGAAGGTGAGACGAACTGTCAGTTATAATCTTATGGAGGACCTGGTCTGCAAGAAAATGACTGACGGGAGTTCGTTGGCTATGCACTTCATCAATATGATGAAAATCATGAGAAAGTACAATAAGAGAGATGGACGAATTAATAACCGGGCATAAATAAACATTGTCTTGCACTCTCTATCTGATTCTTATGATGATTTCATCAAATCTCTCGGTGCCAGGTGTGAGTTGCCTCTTCATGAGTTACTCAAGGCCCTGTTGTGAGAGGAATCTGACATGATAGCATTTAAGTTTGCTCCAACTTTTTCAGCTCTTGACAACGCAGTTGCTGAAGTAAATGAAATGCTTAAAAGATTAGATGAAGTTGATCTGGAAGAAGTCATCACCAGGCCATGCAAATGTAAGCAAAGTGAAGTAGATTGTCTAGTGCCTAGCACGGGTAGACAAGGTACGTCATGTGCATTTATAACGGAAACATGTTTAGCATCAATTTCTACCCATTCTTGGGTAGTGGATACTAAAGCTACTGATCATGTTTGTTATACTTTACAGGGGTTTAGGCCGACAAAGCAGCTGATGCATGACGAGATTACCATCTCAATGGGCAGTGGAGAACGAGTCTTAGCAGTAGCCATTGGAGATTTTACTTTATTCTTTGAAAACAATGTTTTTATTTTGAGAGATGTTTTATATGTGCCGGTTTTTCGGTAGAACTTAATTTCAGTTTCCAAGTTGTTTAGTGATGGATATTCAGTTATTTTTGATAGTGGAGTTTCTATCATTGGGAATAATGGTGCTATCTGTCATGGCAAACTGATTGACTCTCTCTATATCATTGATTGTATGCATAAATCTTCCGTGAATGTTGCAAACTCATCCAATAATAATAATCATTTAAAGAGAAAGTTTTCTTCCGATGAGGATCAAACATATCTCTGGCACTTGAGATTAGGTCACATCAATCTAAAGAGGATTAAAAGATTAGCATGCGACGGGCTCTTGGAATCTTTCCAAGTGGTACCACATCAAATCTGTGAATCTTGTATAGAGGGAAAAATGTCGACCAGGCCTTTTAAGGCAAGTCAGTCTCGAGCAGAGGATGTGTTAGGATTGATCCACTCTGACTTATGTGGACCAATGTCCACGCAAGCTCGTGGAGGTTATGAGTACTTCACCACATTTATTGTCGATTACTCTAGATTTGTATATGTCTATTTGCTTCACCACAAGTTTAAGTGCTTTGAGAAATTCAAAGAGTATAGGACTGAGGTAGAAAAGAAGCTAGGCAAAACTATCAAAACACCACGATCGGATCATGGTGGAAAATACCTCAGTAACGAGTTCTTGTAGTACTTGTCAGATAATGGGATTACATCTTAGTGGACTGCACCAGGAACCCCTCAACAAATTGGTATTGCAGAAAGGAGAAATAAGACTCTTTTGGAAATGGTCAGGTCAATGATGAGTTATTCAAGCTTGCCGATTTTGTTTTGGTGATATGCCTTGGAGACAACAACCTATTTTCTTAACCCCGTACCTTCTAAATCAGTTCCTAAAACACCTTTGGAACTCTGGTATGGGCAAAAGCCAAGTTTAAACAGAGTGAGGGTTTGGGGTTATCCAGCATATGTGCTGACAAAGGAACCTGATAAGTTAGAAAGTAGGTGTAAGCTGATGCTGTTTGTAGGATCCCCAGGCAAACGAAAGGTGGTTACTTTTATTGTCCTGAGAATCAAAAAGTGGTTATTAGTACCAACACAAGATTCTTGGAGGACGAATATGTAAGAAACCACTGATCCAAGAGTGAAATTATCCTCCATGAGCATGATGATAAATAAGCGATTCCATCAGTAAAGTCCAGTGTATTGGTAAATCCACCTGTAATATGTGAGGGAATACCAACACTGCCATCAATGCAAGGTTTGGGACCAACGAGTACTGTGCCAACTACTGACACGACTCAGATGCCTCGTCGCAGTGGGAGGGTTGTCCACCAACCAGAAAGGTACATGTTTGTGGGAGAGTCGTCTGACTTGATCCCAAAAAGTGGACTAGATGATACAGACCCTTGGACATACGATGAGGTAGCATCTCATAAAGATGCAGACAAATGGCTGATCACCATGAATTCGGAAATAGAATCCATTACGGCTATAGAAGTATACCAGAAAACTGATTTACCATATGACTATCGAACCATAGGGTGCAAATGGGTATACAAAAGAAAGAAAGGAGCGAATGGTGAAATTACAGCTTTCAAAGCAAGGCTGGTGGCGAAGGGTTATAGTCAGAAAGAAGGTGTAGACTATGACGAGACCTTCTCATTGGTAGCCATGCTTAAGTCCATTCGAATACTCCTAGCCATAGCTGAACATATGGACCTAGAAATCTGGCAGTTGGATGTCAAAACTGCGTTTCTAAATGAGTACCTTGAAGAAGGTAGGGACATCTATATGCAACAGCCAAAAGGTTATATGCGGAAGGGCGAAGAACATTTGGTTTGGAAGCTTAAGAAGTCGCTGTATGGACTTAAGCAAGCTTCACGGTCATGGAATCTACGTTTTGATGAAGTGATTAAATCCTATGGATTTTCACAATGTTCAAACAAAAGTTGCGTGTACCGTCTATGTGTCAGCGGAAGCGTTGTGTTCCTTGCACTTGATGTAGATGTTATTCTCCTATTTGACAACAAATTGGAAGTATTGTCACACATAAAGGGGTGGTTATCCGAACAGGTTTATATGAAGGACCTTGGGGAGGCAAGATACATCCTAGGGGTAAAAGTATTGCAGAAGCGCAAGAAAAGGACGCTGGCCTTGTCTCAAGGGTCTTATGTGGATACTGTGATTGCCCGTTTCAGCATGCAAATTGCTAAGAAAGGTCTGTTACCCTTCAGACATGGCATACATCTTTCCATGGATCAGTGTCCGGTGACACAAAAGGAGAAAGATGAGATGAGCAATGTGTCATATGTATCGGCCGTGGGGAGCTTCATGTATGCAATCCTATGTACGAGGCTAGATATCTGCTTTTCTGTAGGCATGGTAGCAAGATACAAGTCTAACCCTGGACAGGCGCATTGAACCGCGGTAAAACACATACTCAAATACTTGAAAAGGACTAGAGACTATTATCTCGTCTATCAGTATGAGGAGCTGTGCCTTGTGGGTTATACGGATTCGAATTGCCAGGCAGACCCGGCTATGTGTTTACATTGGGAGGTGGGGTCATATCATTGAGGAGTGCAAAGCAGAAGTGCATTGCTGATTCCACCATGGAAGCAAAATATGTGGCAGCTTCTGAAGCTTCGAAAGAAGCAGTATGGTTTCGAAACTTCCTTCTGGAGTTGGACGTGATTCCTAAGCTGCCCAAGACTATCACGGTATATTGTGATAATTGGGGAGCTGTGGCTATTTCAAAGGAACCACGAACTCACAGAGCGATAAAACACATTGAAAGGAAGTACCATATTATACGAAAAATTGTAGCAAGGGGTGATGTACTAGTAGAGAAGATTGATACAAAAGATAATCTAGCAGATCCATTCACAAAATCTTTGCCTCAGAAGGTATACGAGATGCATGTAAGTAACCTTGGGCTAAGGGCAAAGCTAGCCATGTAGAATGACTGATATAATAGCTACATTAGTTTAGACGCGTTATACTCTGGAAAGAACTTGTATAATGCTTTGAGTATAAGTGGGAGATTGATGGATTTATATACTAAAAGCATTATGATTGATATATTATGTACAAGGTCGATTGGTTAATATACTGAGAATCATAAATGTTGTATGTTAATCTCCTGTCTGAATTAACAAACATGTGTCGCAAACGCAATTAACCTTTTATCTCGTCAATATAGAGATCATATGGTGTGTAGTAGATCATGGAAGATCGAATGGATTGTTTGACCTAGCGAGATATAAATGGTTATCACAGCTGAGACAGTTCCAAGATAAACTGTCGGTGTGGGCTGCAGCATACGCAGTAATAAACATCTTATCTTGGATGGCTTGGTATGCTGGTGTGGGGCACACATTGATAAGGACCTAAGTCAAGATCAATTCTTTTATCTGACATTAAAAGAATCTAGATCTCTATGGCTTGATGAGATCCTAAGCCTATATGAAGGTACAGAAGTATGCACGGATTGTGTATCACTTTGAGTTGCAGTGAAACGCTCTAGTTGAGCTTGTATATTTGTATCTTGGGTGATAGCAGTTTGTGTATGACTGTCTGGTACTGGAACTAGGTAACCACATCCAGTATAGGATGGTGACATTCCCTGAGAAGCTCAAAAGGTTCGTTATGCTAAAGTCCTGCAGGCTGATTAAGTTCAAGCATAAGTGAAAAGGTTTGAGTGGATTGACTCAGGAATATAAGATGTTAATTAATTAAATGGCTTGTCAGAGATTAAATTGATTAACGAATGTCTGTGACCTTAAATGTGGGGATATACCGAGCCCATGCAACTCGTATCTCAAAACGTGGTAGCAAATAGGTAGGACAATATTGATTCTCTGGTGGAATGAATCAATATTAATTAATTAATTATATTCTGGGTTGAATATGGGAATTAATTAATTGATAGGTCTTATTTGCTATTTGCATTTTGGTCCCTGGTCTGGCCCATGAAAACTCAGGCCCAATAGAAGTCCACTATTTTCCTATAAATAGGCCTCAAGTTCTCAGATCAACACACACAATAATACACCACAAGATCATATGTTGCAATACAAAAAACTAGTATTTTGGGAGCTGTGGTGATCAACTAAGATCAGAGAACGAGGAGGAAATTCTGCTTCTCAATCGGGCAAGGAATCCAAAGGGAATCTTCACCAGATCTTCGGATTGGAGTTGGGATACAGATCAGAAGATCAGATCAGGAGGATCGTGTTCTTTCTTCTCTCCCTATTTGTTTTAAAAAATTATCTTTTAATTTTCAAAGATTTAATTCCTTAATCTGTTAGGAATAAATCTTGGTGCGCGGGAAAAGGATCGAGGATCAAATCTTTGCGCACTCGTTCTTCAGGTTTCTACAATCCAGGTATTCCGCAAAACCCCATTTATGCATAATCAATAGGAGCATGCTAGGATTAATCATATGCATAGCAATTTATTTTTGATGTACCAGTTAACGATCCCGACAAACGGATTAAGTGATTCAATTCACAAATCCCTTCAATGTTTCGTGTTTTTTCGTGTTAACATTGTGTAGGGAAGCAAATGAGCATCAATCTCCAAGTTTTGCCAAGCTAAGGAAATCTCGATCCGGATGGAGTGAGAGGAGTAGCAGAGGAGAAACAGAGCCAAATTGCGGCCCAAACCCGTCTGGGTTCGGTCGAGATTCACTTCTATAGGGCAGATCTCGACAAAACCCTATAGAGCTCGACCGAGATCTGCCTCATCCCGGGCAGGATGGATCGGTCCCGGGCGAGATCTGGGTCTGTCCACTTATTATTAAAAGGGGAAAAACAAAATTGAAAAAAAACTTTTGAAACTTTTGGTAAAATTTAGACGGTTATTCAGTTGAAATTCACTTCCCACTCTCTCCAAACCTCAATTAAGGTGGATCAAAGTCCAATTCAATCCGAGGGGAGAAGATATGAAGATCAAGGCATAGATCAAGACCAAATCCACAACATTTGGGGGAAATTGCTATCCTACTGTTACATTGTAATGGATTTGTGTAGTTTTTGTTATCAATTGAACTGAATTGGAGGTATGTGTTCTTTTGGATATTGGTTGAATGAAGCTTTGGATCATTTGATTGAATTGGATGTAAGTTTACCTTCAGCTAATTGATTGCACACACTAGAGCTTTTATCCTAATTTAGTAGTGTAGGCATTAACCAGCTATTGGATTGTTAGGCTCCAAAATTGCAACCAATAAGCAGATCTAAGAGTCGTGAATATGTGATAGCATATAGGTATTGAACCAATCCCTGTGCGATGATAGCCTATAGGTTGAAAATCTACAATCCATTTTGAGTGAGGTTAGATTTAATAACGTAATGGTTTGAGAGTTTAATTTCATCAACTCCTAATTTATCGGTGCTAAGGGGATTAGGAAGTATAGGGTGGATTGACCATACTTAGGTGAATTAAATGTTTGTTTGCAGCATCCTATTCTATTTTATTGATTCATTATGGATTTCATACCAATATCCTACGTTACATCATTTGTTAAACTCGTTTGACTTGTGCCTGTTCGTATAATTGTTGGATAGAGTGAGGAGGTGATTGTATAATGATGAAGATTGATGTTATGTTTCATGTTTTGGTTATGTTTTTCTTAGTTAGATTAGATTTACTTTATTGCCTAGTGTAACTACAAAACTCAACGACTCTATCGAACTTAGATATAAACGCAATGCATCATTAACTAGTATTCTAGCAGGTGAACTGCGAAGGATCCATATTGATATATTTTTATTGTTGATACGTGTTAGAGATTTAATTGGCATTTGTTAGTTGAGTATTTAGCACGCTTCAACTTCAACGACCCAAGTGGCTTCGTAATCATCCATAGGAAGTTGTACTAGATGATATATCACCAATCCAATTCAAACAAGACAGGGCAGTGCATTGCTTACATGCTACATTTCTAAGGTCAAGCCAACGAGAGTAGCAGATGCACTTCAATCAGCTGACTGGATAAATGCTATGCAAGAGGAGCTTGCAGAATTCACTCGCAATCATGTTTGGGACTTGGTTGATCTTCTGTCACATCAATTAGTGATCGGTACCAAGTGGATTTTCAAGTACAAGCGAGATGAAGCTGGTAACATAGTCAGAAACAAGGCCAGACTTGTTGCTAAAGGATATGCGCAGTGCAAAGGAATTGATTTCGACGATAGCTTTGCTCCCGTAGCTAGATTGGAGGCTATAAGGCTATTCCTAGCCTATGCAGCATATCATGGATTCACAGTCTATCAGATGGACGTGAAGAATGCCTTTCTCAACAATGAACTAAAGGAGGAAATATACGTGGAGCAGCCACCCGGTTATGAAGAAGGCAAGCAAGTATACAGGCTACGGAAAACATTATATGGATTGAAGCAAGAACCGCGAGCTTGGTATGAGACCCTATCACAATTCCTACTAAAGAATGGGTTCAGGAAAGGGAAAATTGAAAGGACTCTATTTCTAATCAAAGACGAAGAAGACATCTTACTGGTCCAGATCTACCTCATTGATATCCTTTTTGGGCCAATGAATATGAGCCTTTGCGAGAAATTTTCCCAACTTATGCAGAGTAACTTTCAAATGAGTATGATGGGCAAAATGACGTACTTCTTAGGACTTCAAGTTCATCAGTCCAGCGAAGGGATATTCATAAATCAGAAGAAGTACACCAGAGATCTTATCAGCAAGTTTCTTCCAGAAAAGACAAAGTCTCTGAGGATTCCTATGAGCACAAGCGTACAAATCACATTGGATGAAGATGGAGAATCAGTCGATACATCATAATACAGAGGAATCATAGGCTTACTCCTAAACTTGACAGCTAGCCGACCCGACATCTCTTATGTCGTCAAAGTATGTGCAGGATTTCAAGCTAATCTGAAGAAATCACATATGGATGCTGCCAAGAGAATTGTGAGATATCTGAAGTGTACTGAGTCACTTCGAATCTGGTACCCAAGATGCGATGAGCTTATTCTATATGAATACTCTGACTCAGACTTCAAAGGTTATCGTATTGATCGCAAGATTATGAGTGGAACTTGTCAGTTTCTTGGACATAAGCTGATAAGTTGGCTCTTAGTTATTCGATTCATTGATGCATACTGAGTCGAAGCTCTTAGTATATCATTCAGATATCGTTCATGGATACATCAAGTGTATGACCACCATGATATTCAACAAGTGGTATCAACAAGTGGTTGAAGATGGTGAAGCGGAATAAGATTTAGTCCAAGCTCTCAATCTTTGAAGGACATTGAAGACGAAGAGATGCAGATTAAAGTTAGGTCCGAGCTCTCACTTTAGAAGACTAAAAAATATAAGATGACGGAGATCCGTGCTGAACATCTTTTGGTACGAGCATACTAATCTAAGATCATGCTAAGCTTACAAAATATGTTGGACGACTGATTTACAAAATTGCGTATACAATATGCTACATTTAATGCAATTAAATGCGAAGGATTCTCAATACAAATCCAAATCTTCCTTCAAAAGTTGTGATTCAATAACAACCCGCCAGATCAGTACTTTCGAGATTCGAGGAGGAAATCCACATCACATCCCATGATGCACGTCGTAGGCATTGGGCACCTCAACTATTGCCAATTTCCCAGAAGATAATTAGACTTTTCGGCACATGATCTCAACCGTCAAATTCATGTACTACACTAATGCTCTTCTAGCTATAAATAAGGTTCACCACTGCCGTTATTGCGAACATATTTTTCCGTCGAACCCTGCCTTTCATTATCCTATGCTTCTAAACAATATTTTCTCTACATTTCAAAATTATCTCAATGAAGAAGAAGATGAAGCCGTCCGATATATCAAACTCTACCCTTTTTGGGTGCGGTCAAAGAGGGGGAAGAAGTATGGAAGGTGCAAAAGACATCAGAAGATTTGAGCATAGCAGTCATATTAGTACCTCAAAGGAGCAGAAGAAATCATAATTTAATTTCTTCTTCGGGTACACAACTCACTGCACAAAGTGATATGCCAACAGCAGATGGTTGGGGGATAGTCACTTAGAGAGCTTCTTTGCCTATCGATGGTCCACAATTACTGATGAAAGGACAAACAGTTGAACAAAGAGAATCCCAGAGGGGTAAAATGAAAATGGAGGAGAGTGTCTCATGCTCATCATTGATTGAAAATACTTGTTTTCTATCTGCTGGATTACCTTTGCCAACGACAACACCAACATACCTCCGAAAGCAAAGCTGCTGAAAGCCAGTATGAGGGAATTATAAAGCAGGTCAGAATATCAAACCTGCTTCCATCAATGCAGTACTATGCTTGGATGACAGTACCGGCTGCAGCTAGATGAAGATGAAGACCAAAAACAACATAGTATAGACTTGTAATAGTTCTGTATAGATTTCTTAGAGTTAGTTTATCCATGTACTTGTAATCAAATTAATTAAATGATAAACTGACTTGTTGATGACAATCTCTTTTGTCCAACAATGGTCTTCGTTCTTCATAGCTGAAATTACCCGCTCCAGTCTAATCAGCAGGCTTCCTTGCTCTCTTACGTACTTTAGATTCTTATTTGCTCTAAACTTACTTGAAAAATGAATCGTGCAATACCTTTCCAAGTTTATGAGGAGAAGATCATAAGTAGAAAGCTGAATTTGAGGGGGAATGTTTCTGAGTTTATAGACTGATTGTTATACTTGTAAAAACTTTAAAGTTATTCGCTCCTCATCAGCTTAGGTTAGAGATGGCTTTGACCACACCAAAGAGGGGAAATCTTTAGGAAATATGATAAAAATTTCCTTCCTTTTATGTTGTGTTTATTGGGTCAAAGAATGTAAAAGTCATCTTAGTTAGTTTTCAGCTTAGATGAAAAATGTAAAGTCCTGTATAGGGTCGTTATCGAGTTTTAAGCTGATACTAATCTGGAAACTAGACTATTCAAAGAGTCTAGTACGTGCGAAAGACTCAACAGGCCAAAAGTACGCAGTACATCCTACAAGTCTGGAAGAAAAAAAGTCTAGCGGAATATGAATTTTGCCAAGTACGAATCTAGCGTAGTATGTTGCAATCGTTCAAACCATACTGAGCAGCAAGGGACCAAGTATATTTCAAGAAATGACGTCATCAACATGGAGTTGCAAGTATGACAACATCAACATAGACTTCCTAGGCTAGGTCCCAGCATTTGAGGAAAATAGGAATCACAAGAAAAACATATTGAAGAAGAACATACTTTAAAGATTGGAGAAGCCTTAAAGCCAGCAATTACGAAACTTAAAGTTTCGCTTACTAGGACAATCGGTTCGGGATTCCTCATATTGGCAAAAATACCGCCATTCTGACAAAAGATTAACCGTCGCTATTAAAGTAAGAAAAAGGCAGAAATGGTCTAGGACCTCTACAAAAAGCAACACCTACCCGCGAAATGCTACAACCAATAGAGACATCCGATTGGACAACTCTCATTTGGTCTCTAACTGACCTTAAATTCAACCTTTCAACATATCAGGTATAATACTAGAGAAATCAACGAAGAAGAAGGTTACACAGATGAACTCACATAGGCGAACTCACAAAGACTAGTGGATTGCAAGACCAAGTGTCAGAAGAGTGGACGTAGAACAGTTTAGTCCGAACCACTATAAGTTTGTTTGTCATTTACTGCTTTATTTACATATCTGTCAGTATAGTTTTATCTCATTTTGAAACTTAACACCCAAGTGTTGGAGTATACTCTGAATGCTGACTAAAAAATAAAGTGGACATCAAGTACGTGAAAGATTTTAACAAACCAAGCTGACACTTCACCTTCAGCTTCGATAAGTGCAAGATTACCGAACTTACAGATAAAACTTTTCCATTGTGCACATCTAATCAATACTCTTATAAACCGGGACCAACAGATTTGTTCTTATTTCTCATGGTAAGGGCCTTTCTTACTCGATCATGACCCTATATATATGTATAAGTGTTCCAGTGAGAATGCACCTTAACATGAGAAATGAGAAAGAATCTCGTATGTTGATTTTCCAGGAACAACGAACCATATTACATAACAACTCTTTTAAATAATGTGGCATTTTAGGATCAATATACTGTATTAAAAGACAATATATTAATTATATACAATGAATGATAATTTTGAAACCTGCATTTAACTATGATTTTATTTATTTTAGGGGTAATATGCTGCATTAACATTATATTGCAAAATAAAATGCTTAATCTCTCTACTTACGATGTTTTATATTCAATATTGTGCATTTTTTCTTAGCAAACATGCATTTTATCTAAGCAAACATGCATTAAGTCTCATTACGAAAGAAAATTAATCTCTTTTATAAGGAAAGATTATGCACATCAAAATATGGATATCCATATCTAATTTGATATTGAAAATATTGCTATAAATAAGAACGATTATTTGATTTTTAAAATTGAAATATATCTATCCATAATTTATTTGAATATTCTTACCATGTATAATCAAACGAATTATCATCTTATTTGTATATCAAAATAATCAAAGTTCATGTTGAAAGTTAACGTGTAAATCTCAAATTTCTTTTCTGAGTCATATCGACCATTCATACATCGAAATAGACAACGAAATACTTAAATCTCAGTATATTACATAAAATAAAATATATGTTGATGTCATTTATCTTAAAATAAGTTTATAATATTTTTATCAAATATGAATTTTAATATCATTGTATTGCATAAAATAAAATATTATATTCTCATCTCATTTTATCTTAAAATATGTTCTTTATATCCCTATGAAATGTACATTTTTCGAAGGAATATAATGTATTTTATACATCATAAAATGTATTTTAAGTAAGATTTCATATATTTTACGTACATTTTAATGCATTTTACAAATCAGTGTACTGTTATGAGATTTATGTATAGAATCACTAATTTTTATATTCGTTAAGGTCTTTGTTCTCTAAATTTATGCAATAAGGATTTCGTTTGAATGATAATTAAATTATTTTTAATTTGATATATAATACATGAAAAATGAATTTAAATTGAGTAGTTATGATCATTTATTGTTTTCGAAATTTTAATTAGAGGATATTGAAAAATCATTGTATTTTACAAAATTACCCTTAAAATCGAATAATGCACAATTATAGAAAAAGAACACGATTTTTTTTTAATCTTGTGCGTTGATATGCAAAAATAAAGAGCTGATATATATATATATATATATATTGTTGGTCCCGGTTTTCAGAGTATGAACGTTAGCAGCGGAAATAATGATAAATGTTTTCTTGCACGCTGGTTACACCTCTGACTGGGACCTGTCAGCTGGTGTTTCAAAACTTAGAATATTTAGCCTTGTTTGCACAGTTATCTATCAGTTTCAGAATATACTCCAACACTTGAGTGTTGGGTTTAAAATATGACTAAAGAGCAGAAAGCTGATAAATAACAAAAGGATTTTTATAGTGGTTCGATCAATCGATCTACGTCCACTCTCCAGTCGAAGCACTGGAAATTCCACTAAGAGTAATCGGTTACAGGTGTCCTACGATCTATCTCTAGCTGGTGAATGCCTTGTCCACCAGTTCACTAGATCAACCGCTCCTGGTCCTGGTTCCCTCTTCAACTCTTCACAGCTGGCGGAGTGCGAGCACGTCACTTCAACCTCCTCAGCTAACTGGGTGTTTTAGTTCTCCCAAGAACGTAAATCCCACTACGGCAAGGTACGCCCGTAATAACTCAAGTGCTGGGATGCACAGGAGCTGCTGTGAACTCTCTCGGAAGAGAAAGAACACCTAATGAGATCTTTAACTTACAAGTATAAAACTTGAAGTCTCGTGTTTGATAAATCAACACACGGAAAGCTTATGGAAAGCCTTGAAAGTTCTGTAAGTATTTTGACAGCGTTTTTGCTAGTTCGTGCGTAAGAATTTCAGTCTTTCGGAGAGTTGAGCTTTTTCCAAGAGTTTGAATGTTGAAGGTTCCGACGTATTTATAGACGAGGGATCTGATTCAAACTTTCTAGCCGTTTGGACTCATCCGGAAAGGTGTCAGACCTGGGATGTCCTTCTGACGGCGGTAGGTATGTTTTTCCGGAAATGATCCATACCTTTGATCGCTTTATCTGACACAGATCTCTTTGTGTCAGAACGGCTTTATTATTCAGTCCGAGGAATAAGACTGGTGTCTTGTGATAGATAGACTTTAAGGTTGTCAGTCGATTCCTCAGCGAATCTTCTTTTTGTCTCTACGGCGCTGGGAGAGAGAATCTGGAATTCTGCTGGTAACATCTGACTGGTAGATCATTCTGGTGATCTTGTGCTGGCAGTCTCTGCTGGTGACTTGCCCTGGCATAATCTAAGTCTACCAAATGTCTGGATGTTAATTCTTCTTGGAATCTCCCATGACTGGTGAAATCACCGCTGGTGAATAGTGTAATCAAGAACACGTATTCTGCTGGTAAGATTTGTCAGCCGCCTGCTGATGAAACCCTTCCCAACTGGTGAACAGTAGCCAGTCATAAGCGCTTCTCATGCTGGTGAACAGTGTCAGCACGAGTCTTTGTCAGCCGCCTGCTGATGAAACCCTTCCCGACTGGTGAACAGTAGCCAGTCATAAGTGCTTCTCATGCTGGTGAACAGTGTCAGCACGAGTCTTGATCAGCTGCGACTTACAACTCAAGGACCTAAACAGGACTTTACATTTAAGACCAGATCTAGAGCTATCTAGAGACAACTGACGCTGGTAGGACTTAGGATTTGATCCACCAAAACTACAATCTATACAAATAAGCTACTGAGGGAGGAAACCTTAGACAGATTTCCCAACAATTTCCCCCTTTTTGGTGCGATCAAAGCCTAACCAGCGAGCACTCAGCTGATGAGGAAAGTTACAGATAATTTCAGGGTTTTACAAGTGAAACTTATCAGATCTAAACCCACGAAATTTCTTCCTCAACATCAGCTCTAACTAAAAAATCTTCCCCCTCAAACTAGGAGAGATAATGCTCGTTTAAAAATATGGAAATTAAGATCAGAGCAAAAACATATTTAAAATATGCAAGACGAGTGCTGGTGCTGATTACACTGGATGTGTAAATTCAGCTGGTAAATAAAAGCTTTGACAAATGTTGGACAATAAGAGATTGTCATCAACTTGTCAATTAACATTCCATTAAAGATTTAGCAATTACATGTACATTGAATGATAACTGACTAGTCTATGGCATGGAAGATGATCCTGGTGACTGAGTCCGAGCATTGGTGATAGACCTCAGGATCTCAGTAAGTGCGGCCATTTCTTGTTCTCTCTTCAGCCTCTCTTCAGCAACAATTCTCCTCTCTTCAGCTGCAAGGCGCCTCTCATCCTCAGCAATTGTTGGGAAATTTGGCTAAGTTTCCTCTCCCCAGTAGCTACTTGTTTAGATTCTAGTTTGGTGTTTTGGTGGATCAAATCCTAAGTTCTACCAGCGTCAGTTGTCTCTAGATAGCTCTAGATCTCAAATGTAAAGTCCTGTTTAGGTCTTTTGAGTTGTAAGTCGCAGCTGATCAAAACTCATGCTGGCTACTGTTCACCAGCATGAGATGTACTTACCAGTTGAGAAAAGTCTCACCAGCAAGCGACTGACAAGACTCGTGCTGACACTGTTCATCAGCATGAGAAGAGCTAATGACTGGCTACTGTTCACCAGTTGGGAAGGTTTTCATCAGCAGGGAGCTGACAAACCTTATCAGCAGAATAGGTGTTCTCACTGACACTGTTCACCAGCGGTGAAGCCACCAGTCATGGGAGATTCCAAGAGTTAACATCAGACAAATTGGTAGACTTAGATTGTGCCAGCGCAAAGTCACCAGCAGAGACTGCCAGCACAAAGATCACCAGAATGTTCTACCAGTCGGATGTTACCAGCAGAATTCAAGATTCGCTCTCCCAGAGTCTTAGAGACAAAAAGAAGATTCGTCTGAGGAATAAACTGACAAAGCACGACTTTAAGGGAGGATACCTTAAAGTCTATCAGTTCAAGACACCAGTTCCGATTCCTCGTACTGACGAATAGTGCCGTTCTGACATAAAGAGATCAATGTCAGATAAAGTGGACAAAAGCATGGCGCTTTCCGGAAATCCCTACCTGCCGCCGTCAGAAGGACATGGGAGGACAGAGACCTTTTCCGGATGAGTCCAAACGGCTAGAAGATTTGAATGGGATCCTGCGTCTATAAATAGGTCGGAGCTACCAACATTTAAGACGCTTGCTTCCCAACATTCAATACTTCTTCTCTCGCTCAACTACCGAAAGTCAGAAACTTTATTGCAAGCAAGCAAATCTTTCGAGGCCTTTCTAAAGGCTATCCGTGTGTTGATTTATTCAAACACGAGACTTCAAGCTTCCAGCTTGTAAGTTATTGATCTCTTTGGTGTTCTTTCTCTTCCGAGGAAGTTCACAGCAGCTCTTGTGCCAGCCAGCACCTGAGTTATTACGGGCTTTTTGCCGTATTGAGAAGACACGTTCTTGGGAGAACTAAACACCCACGCAGTCAGCTAAGGAGGTTGAAGTGACGTGCTCGCACTCCAACAGCTGATCAGAGTTGAAGAAGGACAAGGCCGGGAGCGGTTGATCTAGTGAACTGGTGGACGAGGCATTCACCAGCTAGAGATAGATCGTAGGACGCTTGTACCCGATTACTCTTAGTGAAATTTCCAGTGCTACGACTGGAGAGTGGACGTAGATCAGTTGATCGAACCACTATAAATCCTTTGTCTTTTATCAGCTTTCTGCATCTCATACTGATTTAAAACCCAGCACCCAAGTGCTGGTGTATATCTGAAAACTGATATAACTGTGCAAACAAGGCTAAAAACATTCTAAGTCTTGAGCTACCAGCTGACGAAGCCAGTCGCCAGTCAGCTGAGTACGCAGAGTGCCAGTTGACTTACCAGCTGACAAGGTCCCAGTCAGCTGAGTAACCAGCAGAGCGCAAGAAACGAACTAACACATTTTCCGCTGCCAAGTTATACCCTGATAATTCGGGACCAACAAGTGGTATCAGAGCGGATGGTTCTTATAGACCGTTCGTATCTGAGTCGCTTAGGACCGTGATCCACGTTTCCTTGTGCTCTCTTCTTTTTGCTTGTCTGTTTGATTAGCTCAGGTACATCAAGATGAATATTCCGAAGCTACTCGACTACAAGTCTGTGAAGCATGATACATGGCGAAAGAGGACTCTTATCTCTCTAAAGAGCATTCATCCAGAGATGAAAGATGTGC
This sequence comes from Plectranthus barbatus, assembly GCA_026898455.1. Classification (NCBI taxonomy): domain Eukaryota; kingdom Viridiplantae; phylum Streptophyta; class Magnoliopsida; order Lamiales; family Lamiaceae; genus Plectranthus; species Plectranthus barbatus. Next base: position 86,585 of record JAPKLW010001928.1, on the reverse strand, counting down.
TAGAGACAGGGCCGATTGAGATCACCAAGATTCAGCACCAGCTAGAAGATCGTCCAGCTGCTGTGATCCCAAAGCCCCAAGACGAATGGAATGCTGAGGACAGGAAGCGGAATCAGTTGGATTCCATTGCTCATGAACTGATCCTGGCATGTCTTCCAGAGTCATTGATGGAGGATGCACTCCAGTTCAACAATGCCAAGGGAGTATGGGATTATCTTGATAGTCTAGGTCAAGAAACTGATCAAATGAAACGCAACAAATTGCAGGTTGCGGTGGACAAGTATGAGTCCTTCCAGATGCTGCCTGGAGAAACCATCAAGGAGATGGAGGCGAGATTCAACGCCATCGTCAGCGAGCTAAAGTCCCTGGACAGGAAGTATTCAAATGAAGATCTTAATGCCAAGATCCTGTCCAAGATGCCCAAGGAGGACTGGTTCGTGAAGACCACAGCTCTGAAGGAGAAGGACCTGTCCAAGATGACTCCCAAGGAGTTATTTGCTCAGTTGCAGGCACACGAGTGGGACATCCAGATGGTGAACAAGAATGAGGCCATCCGGAACATCGGATCCCCCAGCATCAAAGCTCAAGACGAAGCTTATTTCGTCAAGAAGGACTTCAAGTGGAAGCACAAGAAGCCCCTCCATGCTGACATATCTGCTGCCCAGCACAACCAGCCGAAAGAGATCCCAGTCACATCGGGATCTAACTCAAAAGACGGCGAGAGCTCTATCGCAGATCTTGAGCAACAGATGAAACGACTGGCTTTCCTTCTGGAGAAAGCCAAGTCAAAGCAGGGAGTATCTCTGAGCTCAACTGACGGAAAATTCGTCAAGAGAGCTCCCCGTGCTTGCTACCAGTGCCAATCCCCTGATCATTTAAAGTTTGAATGTCCACAGGTGGACAAAAATGAGCGGGAAAGGCTAAAGAAGCTCTTTGAAGAGCGCGCCTCCAAGGCCGTTGCCAAGGCTATGCTGACCAGGACTGAGGTGCCTGACATACCCGACCATGATGATGGGGAGTATGCGTCAGACGAGGAGTCAGAAGAGGAAGCTCTACTGGCACTTATGGCAGCTTTTGGGGAGGAGTCAGCTGAAGGAAGTGCTGACAGTGAAGAGGCACTTGCAGCTGATGATCAGGTACAATCATCAGCTTCCCCAATGCATATCATGCCTTCTATCAGTTTAGACGATTCTGAGTCGCATTGCTCCGACTCAGAAGCTGTCACCATAGACATTCTTCAAAAAGAATTTTTAAAATTTTATGAAATAAAGAATGTCTTGGCTGGTGAAAATGCTTCGCTGAAAGATCAAATTTCTGTTTTGACCAAGGAGATTGAAAAATCGAGGTCAGTCAGTGAAGAGCTAGCCACTTTGAAAAAGAATCACTTTGAGTTGCTCCAAGATTTTCAAATTACAAAAACTGAGCGAGATAACTTTCACGATCTCGTTCTGGAGCAAGAAAATAGAATAAATTTTTTGAATAAAGGCTCAAAGGATTTGGAAAAGGCTCTATCTCATTGGAGAAAGCCTTCTGATAAGTCCGGGTTGGGATTTACAAAAGATTTGAGCATAAATCAGCCCGAACGAATCAGTACTGGTAAGGGTAAGGGCAAACTGGTAAATGCATCAGCACCAGCTGGTAATACCAGTCAGTCCCGTGTGGCTGATCAGCATAGGAACCATAAGTCCAGATACATAGGTGAGTCATTAAGACAAAATCCTCAACTGGCAAGATCCTCTGCTGACAGGACGCCAGCATACCCGAAGACGCAGACTAAGCCGAATTATTCAAAGGCAAGGAAGTCAGCGTCAGCTGCCAGTGGAATCCGACAGCCAGCACCAGCTGTCCAGAGATTCCACGCCCAACCTTACAAGTATGCCAGTTGCCAGCATGCTTACAAGGGATTCAAATCTCAGCGGAATACTGAGAGAAGGACATTTCCCGATAGGAGGAACACCTATCGGAGGCCTGAGCCCAATCAAAATCTTTTCTCAAGGGCTGGGAAGGCTAATCATCGTGGTCCAAAATTCCAGAAACCACCAAGGCAACATATGCGGTCGGAAAGAAATTTCCGACACCCTCAGAGGAAGAATACTTCCAGAGGAACCGCACACACAGCCACATCTTCCAAAAACAAATCCATGCATTATTTTAAAAGGAAGGGAAAGGCCACAAGTGATGTCAGCAAGGCTAACACCGAGCTGAAGATTACTCAAGTCTGGATTCCAAAAGGAATGATCCAGAGATCTAACCCTGCAGGACCCGCTGATGATCGGGGACCTAAATAATTTCATTTTCTTGCAGGAACAGGATCATGCAACACAGCTTCAGAGATCGAGCGAGTGGATCATAGATAGTGGTTGCTCGGCTCATATGACTGGTGAGGAGTTCCTATTTTCTGAGCTCACCAAGGTCAGAGGACCTCCAGTTATTTTTGGTGATAACTCCAAGGGCAGAGTTATTAGCAAGGGCTGCATCGAGAAGGATGATGTCAGAATTGTGAATGTATCCCTTGTCACCAATCTGAAGCACAACCTCCTGAGCATCAGTCAGCTGTGCGACAATGGTTATACCATTGTGTTTGACAAATCAGGGTGCCAGATCAAGAATGAAGAGTCTGGCGAGACCAAGCTGAAAGGTGTCAGGAAAGGAGGTCTCTATGTTGTTGACTGGCAAAGCGGGAAGACTGATACATGCTTTGTAGCCACCAGTTCCATGGAAACAAACTGGCTGTGGCACAAAAGGTTAAGTCATCTAAATTTCAAAACTATTAATTATCTAACCAAGCATGATCTTGTAGATGGTCTTCCCAAGGGCGGGTTCAAGAAGGAAGGAATTTGCAAAGCTTGCCAGCAAGGCAAACAAACTAGGAAGTCCTTCAAGAACCAGTCGCCAGTCTGCCCCAGTACCAGTCAGGTACTCGAGTTGTTGCACATGGACCTGTTTGGACCAGTAACACCGCAAACCATTGGAGGAAGACGATACTCGCTGGTGGTAGTCGATGACTACTCGCGCTATACCTGGGTAAAGCTTCTCAGAACCAAGGATGAGGTGAAGATCATTCTTCCAGAATTGATCATCCAAGCTCAGAAACAGAGAGAAGCTGTGGTAAAGCGAATTCGATCAGACAATGGGACTGAATTCTGCAACAGTCTGCTGATGGATTTTTGCGCGGAGGCCGGGATCAAACATGAGAGATCTACACCAAGGCAACCGCAGCAGAATGGACTGGCAGAACGTAGGAACAGGACGCTGAAAGAAGCGGTCCGGTCCATGCTGGCTGAGTCCGGCATGGGACAGAGTTTCTGGGGAGAAGCGTTGGTGACTGCCTGCTATACTCAGAATAGAAGCGGGATCAACGACAGACTCCAGAAAACTCCCTACGAAGTGTATTTTGGTCGTAAGCCTTCTATAGCTCATCTTCGTGCATTCGGTTCACCATGTTATATCCATAATAATGGGAAGTCGAAGTTAAATGCTTTCTCGCCTAAGGCTGATGAGGGTGTGTTCGTCGGATATGGACATCCCTCTCACAAGGGCTATAGAGTATTTAACAAGACTACCCAGCTTGTGGAAATAACATGCAATGTTGTTTTTGATGAAGCTACGTTAGTGCGCAGGACCTTACGCCAACTGGCTGAAGATGTTCCTGAGGTCGAGGATGTCAGCGACCAGTTGGGCAGGAATTCTTCCGATGCTCAACCAACTGGTTCGACTAGACCTATGACTGGATCATCTTCACAACCAGTTCCCTCAGGTGCCCATCAGCAACCTGAGAGGGTCGGTGATGCAAATGACCTTGCTGAGACCTTACACTCAATCTCCCTGAGTGGATCTATCAAAAATCAAGGGGGAATTCCGACTGGAATCTTTGAGCCAGAAGACAACGATGAACCAGCTGGAATGGAGATACCAGCTGATACTGACAACGTTGGTGAAGGTTCGGGAAATCAGTCAGACAGTGGAGCTGAGGAAGATGTTCCGACTGGCGGAGGTCAACCACCAGTTGAAATTCCAGTTCCGACTGGTGAAGGTCAACTGCCAGTTGCAGTTCCAGCTCCGACTGGTGAAAATGTGGAAGCACCAGTTATCAGGACAGAAGAACCTATTTCACAGCCGGCACCAGCAGTCGCTGGTCCTCCCAGATGGCTGAGGGATCACCCAACTGATGCTATTCTCGGTGATCCGGAAGGTTCTGTCCAGACTCGACACGGCAGTGCGCTCCTAAGTTGTTTTATTTCTCAAATGGAACCTACTTCCATAGGAGTTGCGCTAGAATCCGCTGATTGGATTAATGCCATGCAAGAGGAGCTTGCTGAATTCACTCGCAATAATGTTTGGGACTTGGTGGAGAGACCATCACATCAGTCAGTGATTGGCACCAAGTGGGTTTTCAAGAACAAGCGAGATGAGAATGGCACCGTGGTCAGAAATAAAGCTCGTTTAGTTACCAAAGGTTACAGGCAGTGTGAAGGGATCGATTTCGATGAGACCTTCGCACCAGTTGCCAGAATGGAGGCGATACGGCTGTTCCTTGCGTATGCAGCGTATCACGGCTTCACAGTATTCAAAATGGATGTGAAGAGCGCCTTCTTGAATGGCGAGCTAAAAGAGGAGGTTTATGTTGAGCAACCTCCAGGCTTTGAAGTTGGCACCAAGGTGTACAAGCTGAGAAAGGCCCTGTATGGATTGAAACAGGCACCCAGGGCTTGGTACGAAACGTTGTCACAGTTCCTTATTAGCAATGGATTTCGGAAAGGGAAGATTGATAGAACTCTCTTCCTTCTCAAGGATGGAGGTGACATGCTGATGGTGCAGATCTATGTTGATGACATCATATTCGGATCAAGGAATATAACTCTCTGCGAGAAGTTTTCTCAACTGATGCAGACATCATTTCAGAAGAGTATGATGGGCAGGTTAACATACTTTCTCGGACTCCAGGTCCAGCAGTCAGCTGATGGAATCTTTATCAGCCAGCGAAAGTATACGAAGGAGTTAATTCAGAAGTATTGCCCAGAGAAAACTAAGTCCCTCAGAATACCTATGAGCACCAGTTGTCAAATATTTCTTGATGAGCAAGGTGAATCAGTTGATCCTACCATCTACCGAGGAATCATTGGATCACTTCTCTATCTCACAGCCAGCAGACCCGACATCTCGTACTCAGTCGGAGTGTGTGCCAGATTTCAAGCCAATCCGAAAAAGTCACACATGGAAGCTGCAAAGAGGATAGTGAAATATCTGAAGGGGACTGAATCTCTTGGAATATGGTATCCCAGAAATGATGAACTTACACTCATTGGATATTCAGATTCAGATTTTGCTGGATGCCGTATAGATCGAAAGAGTACCAGTGGTACGTGTCAGTTTCTAGGACACAAGCTAATCAGTTGGTTTAGCAAGAAGCAGCACTCAGTTGCTACATCTACCACTGAAGCTGAATATGTTGCCGCTGCCAGTTGCTGTGCTCAAATTCTTTGGATCAAGCAACAACTGGAGGACTATGAAGTGGACACTGGCTGTGTTCCAATCTATTGCGACAACAACAGCGCTATGTGCATCACGAAGAATCCGGTTCACCACTCTAGAACCAAGCACATAGATATTCGACATCACTTCATACGTGATCATGTCGAGAAGAAGGATGTCAGCGTGGACTACATCAGAACCGAAGATCAATTGGCTGACATCTTCACCAAGCCACTACCAGAAGCAAGATTCAAGGAGTTGTGCATCAAACTCGGTCTTCTAGAGATTGATGCGAGCCCAAGTGTTGAGGAAGAATGAGTCCCAGCTCTCATTCTGTTCTTGGTCTTCAGGAGGATGCTGATTACGACTAAGTCCAAGCTCTTAGTTGTTTTCATACAAGTGGTATCACTGATGGTTACTACTGGCGGAACTTATCCCTTAAATGTCCAAGGAAATGAGTCCCAGCTCTCATTCCGACGGTGCCAGCACAAACCATCAGTTCAAGCGAAATTGGGTCCCAGTTCCCAATTTCAAGCGATGATAAGAAGTGGATTTCTTGAAAGAGAAGATGACGCGGAATAAAATTGAGTCCAAGCTCTAAATTTTCTTATCCTTCGAGTTGTCAGCAGACAACTGGCGATTTCCTACGACTGACTCGGGTGCCAGTCGTAAGTACCAGTTGTCAACTGGTAAGGAGGCCATGCTGACAGGGGGAAGTATTCAACTGGCATATAACTGTTGACCAGTTATACTACTGATGACCAGTTGAGTCCCAGCTGTATCAGAAAAGGCGGGATTGTTCAAATCCGACTTGCGTGTACAGCCCTCAGAATTTAATGCGGCATTTAATGCCACATTTAATGTGCACAGTGTCTGCACAGTCCGACGTTTGGGTGCCACCAATCGCTGCATGCCACGTCAGCCCCTCGGCGTAGCCCACGTCAGCACGACCGCGCACGTCGCACAGGGAACTGGGCCTGCTGATGACCGTCGATCCTCGCTTGCTAAGCGCTGATTCTGGACGTCTGATCCTGCATGGCCCCAAGTATAAATACCCGATCACTTTCTTCGGGTTAACCTTTATGTTTCCCTACTTTCAGATCCCTACTTTCAAAATTCTCTCATCTTCCCTTGAGATTTTCTGAAAATTGAACATTTTCTGAAGTCATGGCATCATCTTCTCAACCTCCAGCTGATAACCCTCCATCTACACCGACATCATCCCAGCCTGGTTCGCCAGACCTACCCCTCGCTGAAGCCCATATGCCGACATATACTGGCATAGTGAAGATTGAAGATGTGGATTACACATATCCGTTCGCCCGACTGGTTCAGTTGAACAGACCGGCGACCAGGGGACAGCTCTCAAACGCGCAGGTCAGGGCTGCTCAGGTCCAGAAAGAGAAAATATTGAATACAAAATTGGCCCTGAAAAATTACGGGGAGGAGCTGATGGAGATGATTGACCGTGAAGATCTCCAACAGTACCTGACGGCGACACCCCAAACATTTCATCCACACATGGTAGCCGAGTTCTACGCTCGGGCCGTGATAGCTGACGACAGGAAGTCTTTCACAACTTCCATTTTTGGTCACCTGATCACCGTCACTGCGGAATACCTCGCCAATCTTTTCGGACTGAGGAATGAAGGAGAAGATGTGGCCACGTATCTTCAGGATGATACGGCGGAATTTCGGAGGAGGTGGGCGCAGTGGAAAAGGCCAGAAGTCACCGCCTTCCAGACTGGCATGAAGAAGTCCGAGATGGAGGAGTACTGGCAGATGGTGTGCGACATTGTAGTTCGCATGCTGCAATGTGAAGTCGGCTCGTACGCCGAGTTGAGCCTGCGGAAGTTCTCCGTGATGTGTGCCCTGGTGGATGGGATTCAGGGCAACTGGGCCGAATTTTTCTTTGGCCGGTTGCTGGAGAATGTGGCACAGAATGTCATCGTGCCAACGGAAGGGAGATTTGCCCACGCCGTATCCTTCGGGCTGAGGATCAGCCACATCCTGGAGATGGAGTTAGGTGATGGCGTGGATCAGGGGGAACAACTGGTTGGTTCCGACTTCATACCAGCCACGAAGGCGAAGTTGCCCCACCCAGATTACAAAAAGCCACGACGGCTGAAAGGGAAGTCAGCAGTGGACCCTGCTGAGGTCGTTTCTGAGGAAGACTCAGAAGACCTGGGAGAGCAAGTGCCAGCTGTGGCTCTCCCTCTGACTGAGGAAGCAAGGGCTCAGCTGAAGAGGAAGCTGGAGACGGAGTCTCTTTTCGAGACTATGGAAGGCGCGGTGGCTGAGGCGACTGGTATCCACCCACGGGATGTACAACTGGTACCAGTCACCAAGAAGCCATCCCACAAGAAGCCCAAGACTTCCCAGCACCAGCAGCCACCATCAGCTGTTGCATATGACCCTGAGTCTGGGAAGATCTCCATCCCAGTCAAGAAGTCCGTCTTGGGACTGACTGAGGAGGAGACCATCGAAAGGATGACTCGCAAGAGGAAGCGCATCCAGACCAGAGCTCAGAAGCTGGTGGAGCAGGCGAAGAAGG
>JAPKLW010001928.1:0-63559 GCA_026898455.1 Plectranthus barbatus | reverse complement strand
GTGATAAAAATTCTGCCCGTGATAAAATGATAAAGCCGCTTGATTACGTTTACAATGTTGCTTGATTGTGTTTTAGGTGTTGCTTGATTACATATATATCAAAATAATTCTGATGAAATACTTATCAACTATGTTAAAAATTGAACTAACTACAGTAGAACCTCTATAAATTAATATACTTGAGACCAGTTAATTCTATTAATTTAGAGAAATATTAAATCAATAAATTAATATTTTATTAATTTAAAGAAATTTTCAGAAAATATAATTTTGATAAAAATAAATATTGCAAGTTAAACTAATTGAATTTAATATTTTATTCATGCATTTACAAGTATCTATTAATTTCATCGTAATTAATAAAAAAATAAGTTAGAACCTATGTATTGATTCATGTAACTAACAAAATATGTATATTTTCATGTATCTATTAAATATATTCATGTATCTATGTATTAAGGTCAATCGTATTTAATCAAATGAGTTGTAAACTATGAATTGATTAAATATAACTAATTAAATACATTCATGCATGATAAGTTAGAGATGAAGTTGAATTGGAGACCTCAACATCGGAACTTGTGGGTGCAATTAGAAAAGTTATAGTAGTTGTAATTTTTTATGAATCATTAATTTATAGTTTTGTTGGGATCTCTATATCAATAAAGGGGATCTCCAAAAAATTATTAATTTATTATCTTATAGAATTTGCTGATTTTTTACACTGGCCCAAATCGGGATCGAAGAAATTTATTATATAAAAGATTTTATTAATTTAAAGACTATGGATTTATAGAGGTTTTAGGTAGTACAATAATACATCAGTGGCATTTAGAAAAATAAGTCTATATAGTTATCACTTCATTAATTAAGCATTTAAACAAGTAAATATCCGGAATTTCCTACATGTTTGACATTGTAATCTTGGATTGCAAAAGTGAGTAGTGACTAATGAATCGAATTATGCAGTTAAATTTTATTTTGTTTAAAAATTTAATTATATGAAACCTACTTAATTATATTTTCTTTGAATTTATCACTATGATTTGACTAATCATACTGATAAATTTATATATTGATTAATTTTTTTTGAAACATTTATTGAAAAAAGCAACACTAGTAAAGAAGTATTACCTCTGTCCCAGTAAAATGATCATCTTCTTTTCGACACGGAAATTAAGGACTGATAGTGTTAGTGAAATTAATATTTTATTGTTGAATATTAAAAAATTATCATTTTTAGAAATGAGTTTATTCAATTGGGACGTTCAATTTAATAATGAGTAAATTCTACTAGGATGGAAAGAGTACATGCTTTTTTTTTTAGATGAAAGGAGTACATGCTTTACATTTAAAAAAGTAGAGAATTTTGGTTCGGAGCTTTTGGTAGGTCGAATCGCGTTGAAAATTTTATCATAAATTGTTAAACTAATAATTAATGTGAGAGAGTTGGGAAGAGGACGACTATTTTCGAAAGAAGTAATTATTAATTTGTTTTTCTTCAATAAAGAGTAGAAAATAATACAAATATGCTAACTATAAAGAGCAGTATTCATGGTTGATGTATAATTTTTGGTTAATGTTTTGATTTTTTTTTTTTTTTTTTTTGTGTTGAGTCTTAAAAAAATTAGAGTTAATGTTATCTCTATGATTTTTCCTCCAACTGGTGCCTTCGACGTCCATTCTGCGATTGGCTTTCGATATATTTTCTGAGCTCGTTATTTTCTTGAACATTTTTGATATTTTGTATTTGGTGGTCGCTTCAGTTATATCATGCCATAATTCTCCTATTCCAGTTAGAATAATTCTCAATTGAAAACTTCGACAGTCGGTTAGAGTCCAAAGTAATTCAAAACACTTAGTTTGTTAGGCTATCCTCATCAGTGATCCGACCGCAACTCAACCATTTAATAAAATACTAATTTTTCTTTTATTCATCCGTGATCTACCACTTCATATTATACTCTCCAATCAGTGACTCAACTCAACTATATCTTTTTAATTAAAATATTAATTATTCTCTTCTCCAATATTATATTAAAAATATTTTAAATTCATTATTATAATAAATAAATTATTATGTACTAAGAACTCATAAATTATTTTAAAATGTTTGGTTCGGCCGTCTTAATGGGTTTGAAACATTATTCAACTAATAATATTGCAAAAAATGAAATTTGTATATCTGTTTTAATGAATGATAAAAATATAAAACTAATATAAATGTATTTCGCTCATCATTAATTATAAATAGGAGATAAGTGATAAATAAATAATGTTGTGGTTGCAAGAAAGAATAAAATATAAGTTAATTTACAGGGTTCCAATTCGGAAGAATATAAACGTCGGACATATATATGTTAGCTTTCTATCAAATAATATTTTATTATCATTATTATATTTAAAATAATTTTATTTATACGGTCGTCCAACTGATTATTCAAATTGTTGGTCAAACCAAATAATGTGGTTAAGATTTTTCATACTAACCTGACCAATCATTTTTCTCAAACAAGCCAAACCAACCAAATTAATTTGACTTGGCTAATTCAACTAGTTTCAGCCAAACCGTGCACACCGCTACTTGAGAGTCGGCTAACACTTTACAATTTACTTAGATGGAACAAATCTTTAGTTGGATTCAATTATACTCCGACAACTCTTAGTTGTCGGGTTCAAAACACAGTAAATAAAATAATAACTTAAAGTAGTAAATAATGTTGCAACCCAAAAATGATTGGGCTATAAAAACTAAGCCCAGGTCCATTAGAAACGGCCACGACCCGGAGAAGGCCCGATCAAACAAGCTCCTCCAAGCCTACCAGGACATACCTAACAGAACCAACCCAACTAGCCACGACCCACCAGCAGGGTCTAGTGCCCGTAGAGCTTGACCCAAGAAGCTCAAATCACGACCCACCAGCTAAGGGACCACCGCAGATCCTCATGACCCAGTCCTCCTAACAAGGAGTTCCGAAACCACTGCGCACGACCCCTTAATGAGAATAAGAAGGTCAAGTCCCAGGTCGCGCAATGCTCGGAAAGAAGTTCATAACCTTATTCCAACTACTCGACAAAAGTCGGAACTACCTCTGGATTCTCCGCACCACCAACAGGAAGGACTCCCTGCCCAGCTGAAACCCTAGCTCCACAAGCCCGAAGAATGTGCAACGACCACCGCCAACATTTTCCATGAAGATCGAAACCGCCCCCAAAATTGGCTAAGGTTGTAATGACTCCCTTGAATTATAAAAAGGTCATCGATAGTTCATTTCACACAAGTTTTTTAGGCTTAATACGTTTGTACTTTCGAATTTACTTTGCTCAATTTTCTTATTATCAATAACATATTCATCTTATTGCATTGTTCTTTGGTCATATTCTATTTGAATTATAACATGTTCCAAGGGTCCCTATCTAATCAGAAATCGAACCTCAACAATTTGCCGCCCACCGTGGGGCATTTTGAACAAAGATTTGATCTCTTTTGCAAGAAATGGCTGAAGGACAGGCTCCGATAGTAAGCTCCGATGCTGAAAGCTCCCTCTCTAGACAGGCGGAGGCCTCGGAAACCAGAGCAATGACGCTCCAGAATCTCCTGCTTGGGATGGAGCAGAACCGCACGATGCAACTGGCACTATGTTTTCCTCTGCCGTCCCCTTTGTCGATGAACGATCCGAACGTGGCGCAACTCATGAACCTGGTCCGAGATGCACAACAAGAGATTGCAAGGATCAACTTCCAAATGGAGCAGATGACGGGGGCCCATCGGGAAGTGCTCGAGGAAGACCAGCGCCTTTGGGTGGCAAGACCCACGACAAACCACCAGCCGTTGGTCATGGCCCCCGAGAGTTCCACTCGGCGTCCTACAGTTACCCAGAGGAATCTGAAGGTGGAATTTGACCAAATTACCAATGGACGTTGCAAGAACGTCCCTCCTAATAGCGGGGGAAGGCTCAGGACTGGTGAGACCGAACTCCTGGCAGCCGCCAAGATGGTAATGAGCACAATCGAGAGCTGCTTGAACTACTTTGAGTCTCTATTGCCTCGTATTTTAGGAATACCACCACCAGAAAGAAACATCGCGAGGGAGAGCTATGCGGACTCACCCTTAAGCCCCAGCATTGCCAACATCAAGATCTCAGCAAGGTTCGTCCCGCTGAACTTTGTGCCTTACGATGGGACTACAGATACGGAGAACCACATTGTTATCTACAAGCAGAAGATGTTCGTTGCGTCAATACCAGCCGAGGAGCGGGAAGCATGCACGTGCAATAACTTTGGGCCCAACCTCACCAGACCCGACTTGGAGTGGTTCGTGAGCCTCCGCGAGGATGCATATCCACCTTCGCTGAACTTCACCAGCTCTTCCGGTGGCAGTACACCAACTGCCAAAAATTGGAAAAACACCCCAATAAACTTTATGCCATCATACAGAAGCCCAGGGAGCCCCTGCTCTCCTACGTCACCCACTTCAACAAGGAGCTGGTCAACGTCCCAAATTGCCCTCAGTCGACCGCAAATGGGGCTTTCAAGAAGAGCCTCGACGTAGACTCAGACTTGTACAAGGAACTTACTTTGTACCCGTGCCAGATGTTGGATGATGCCTCAACAAGGCTGGGGCTCGTATATGGTGGGAAGAAGATGAACCCTACCGGGTCTCAAGGAGGAATGCCCTTCGTACTCCAGGAAGATCATCGAGAGATGACAAATACAAACCCCGTGACAAGAAGGAGGCCAGGTCGCATCCGTACACACGACTGCCTGGGAGCACTCCCTACGTGCCTGACTACACCTTGAGCATAGAACCTTTGGACTTGGTGAACAACGTGCTCAAACACATGCTAGGGTTCTAAGATGGCCGCCTCAGATGACGACCGACCCAGCCTCGAGGGCGCCAAGAAATTATGTGAATTCCATAATGACCACGATCATCGACCTAAAAAACATAGGTTCAACCTACGAAAGGTTGGTTAACAAGATGTTCTAACATCTCATCTAGAGGACCATGGAAGTATATATCAACGATATGCTGGTCAAGTCCCTCAAAGCGGAGGACCATATGATACACATGCAAGAAGCCTTCCAAACCCTCGAGAAGTATAACATGAAGCTCAACCTAGCTAAATGAGCATTCGGGGTATCCTTAGACAAGTTCCTGGGATTCATGGTCACAAAGAGAGGCATCGAGGCCGACCCCACTCAAATTAAGGAAATCCACCAACTTCCTCACTCTCGGAACCCAAAAGATGTATAGAGGCCAACCGGCCGGCTCACAGCCCTTAGCAGGTTCTTGGCAAAGTATTCTGAGAAAACACAAGAGTTCTTCCAGACCTTAACGAAGGGAAAGAAATTCAAATAGACCTACGAATGCGCGAGGGCCTTGGAGGAACTAAAGCATTACCTAACCAACCCTCCGGTCTTAGCCAAGCCCAAAGTCGGAGAGGTTCTCTTGTTGTACCTCTCCGTGTTCGAAAAAGCTGTAGGGTCGATCCTCATGCGAGAATTCATGACCATCCAACACCCGGTCCACTACGCCAGGAAGGCCCTGCTGGATCCTAAAACTAGGTACACTGCCCTACTTCGAGGTATACCCCGTTAAGGTGGTGATTGCATACCCACTATGCACGGTATTCTTAAAACCTAGCCCGTCCGGTAAGTTGCTCAAATGGTTCTTGGAGCTTGGGGGTATAACATTGAGTACGAACCAAGGACCGCGATCAAATCACAGGTGTTGGTAGAGTTCGTAGTGGAATTCACCAATGACCTCCAAATCTAGGCGGAGCACGAAGTGGCTCATCTCGATCATGTGTCCGTAGCAGAGGAGCCGTGGATCCTTCACATAGATGGGGCCAACAACACTCACGGCAATGGAGCCGGGCTACATTTATCTAGCCTTTGGGGTGAAAATTTTTCAAGATCAATCCGGTTGAACTTCGATACCACCAACAATGAAGCCGAGTACGAGGCTTTGCTGAGAGGTACCCTGCTAGCTAAGGAACTAGGGGCTAGGAGGGTATAAATCCTCAGCGACTCATAGCTAGTGGTCAGCCAGACGAATGGGGAGTACCAGGTTAAGGAACCCTGACTGCTATGCTATCACGAAAAAATGAAAAAATTAAGAGAATCCTTCCAAGAATATAGTATCAAATACGTGGTACGAGAAGAGAATTGTATGGCCGACACACTAGTCGGTCTAGCCACCGCGACCAGGACCCTGATCCAGAAACCGATCCCAGTAACATGGGTCGAACATCCGATCGCCACGAACCAGGCGGAGGTTGCCCCTATGGCCATGGAAGATGAGTCTTCTTGGATGACGCCTATAAGGTCGTTCCTTGAAAGTGGAACCAAACTAACCAACATAAACGAAGTTATACGACTCAAACTGCAAGCTGCCTGATACAAAATAGTAAATGGCGCCTTGTACCGAAGATCCCTGGAAGGACCCTTCCTCATGTGAATTGATGAACCTGAGGCAACCCAAGTACTGTACGAGATTCACGAAGGTGACTGTGGGAACCACGCTGGGGGGTCACTCCCTGGACCACAAGACAATCTCTGTGGGTTTCTATTGGCCGACCCTGCACTACAACGCGAGGGAATTCGCCAAAAAGTGCGATCGATGACAAATGTTTGAGGCCACCTCCATTATAAGTGCCAAACCTCTATACACAACAGTTACCCACTGGCCTTTCATGTCATGGGGGATGGACATCATAGGCAAGCTACCCAAAGGGTCCACCCAAAAGGAATACATCGTAATAGCCACTGACTATTTCACCAAATGGGTGGAAGTTGAAGCACTGAGGAACACCAGAGGAGTGGAAGTCGTCAAATTCCTTTAGACCCACATCTTATGTCGGTTCAGGGTCCCAAAAGAGATACGGACTGATAATGGAGCTCAGTTCACAAGCAACAAAGTCAAAGCCTTCTTCAAAAAATTCTGAATCAAGCTCGTGTTTTCAACACTAAGGTTCCCAGAGGCCAATGGATTGGTCGATTCCACAAAAAGACCCTACTGAACACCCTAAAGAAGAAATTGGAGGACCACAAGTCCCGGTGGGTGGAAGAACTACCTGGGGTCCTAAGGTCCTATCAGACAACCCCCGAACAATGACTGGGGCTACACCATTCTCCCTGGCCTACGGTGAGGAAACAATGATACCTATAGAGACCCAGGTACGATGTCCAAGGTTCAAATTCTGCCAATTTGAAGACAACAACCATGACCACATGATAGGTCGTGAACTAATCGGCGAAGTAAGGATTGAGGCTTACACGCGAATGGCGCAGAGGCAACAACAAGTCAAAAAATTCTTCAACAAGAACTGAGGTTTCAGACCTTTCGAGAAGGCGACCTCGTGTTAAGGAAGGTGTTCCAGAACATGAAGGAGGACAAGGCAGGAAAGCTCGCCCCCCAATGGGAAGGATCGTACGTAGTAACCGGAATCTCAGGACAAGGGGCTTACAACCTTACCACCCTCGATGGAAGACCCATATGCAATAGCTGGAACATCAAACACCTAAAATGATACTACCAGTAGGATCATGTCTAGGTCCCTGACAGGGGACCTAACATGTATGCCCTCTCCTTTTCTTTCTTTTGTTTTTCGCTTATTTTGAATACAGTTTCAATTATTAGTCATTTCTTCTCGATTATGAAGTTATTAGTAATTTCTTCTTGATTACGAAGTACAAACTTGAGCGTCGAAGCCTAGTGCATCGCCAGAACTCACGACCCTCCCCTATCCCACTCGCACATTTCCAGCTTAGGAAAAACAACAAAGCACACCCAAGCAACAATAAAGAGCTATGCATCAAAAGGCCACCCCACTAACACCTACGGTGGGCTGCGATTTATAAGCATAAACTGTGCAAGCACTAGCAAGAAAAAAAAGTTGTTCGATTTGCAAAATTTAAAAACAGTTCAACAATCTTAAAGTTGTTCGGATAGCAAGTTCAACAGGGGTGGAGTCAAGGTGTGACGGACTGCGAGGGCTGTAGATTCTCGGAAGGACTTGGTTGACGACTAGGCAAACCGTCCCCTTGAGGCTCCTTAGCGTTCACAGCTTGGTTAGGAGCATCTTCGGTGAGGGACGACACGCGGTTCTCCTATTGACCCTCCTTGTCAAGTTCCGGGGACGACGACTTGTGCTCAGCTCCCTCCTCTGGTTCATCAAGAGAGCTCAGGTTCAAATCAAGGAACTTCAAGGCAAGACGTGCACGAACATCAGCCATCGCTTGCTCCACCATCGTCTATACAAGGAAATCGACATCACATCTCATGATGCACATCGCAGGCATAGGGCATCTCAACCGTCGCCAATTTCCCAGAAGACGATCAAACTTCTCGGCACATAATCTCAACCGTCAAATTCCTGTATTACACTAATGCTCTTCTAGCTATAAATAAGGTTCACCACTGCCGTTCTTGCGAACATATTTTACCTATGAACCCTGCCTTTCATTAGTCTATGCTTCTAAACAATATTTTCTCTACCCTTCAAAATTATCTCAATGAAGAAGAAGATGAAGTCGTCTGACATATCAAACTCTACCCTTTTTGGGTGCGGTCAAAGAGGGGGAAGAAGTATGGAAGGTGCTAAAGACATCAGAAAATTTGATCATAGCAGTCATATTAGTACCTCAAAGGAACAGAAGAAATCAGAATTTAATTTCTTCTTCGGGTACACTGCTCATTTCTCAAAGTGATATGCCAACAGTAGATAGTTGGGGCATAGTCACTTAGAGAGCTTCTTTGCCTATCGATGGTCCACAATTACTGATGAAAGGACAAATAATCGAACGAAGAGAAGTCGAGAGGGGTAAAATAAAAACGGAGGAGAGTGTCTCATGCTCATCATTGATTCATAATCCTTATTTTTTTTTATGCTGGATTACCTTTGCCAACAATAACACCAACAGACCTCCGAAAGCAAAGCTGCTGAAAGCCAGTATGAGGGAATTAGAAAGCAGGTCAGTATATCAAACCCGCTTCCGTCAATGTAGTACTATGCTTGGATGACAGTACCAGCTGCAGCTAGATGAAGATAAAGACCAAAAGCAACCCAATATAGACTTGTAATAGTTCTGTATAGGTTTCTTAGAGTTAGTTTATCCATGTACTTGTAATCAAATTAATTAAAGGATAAACTGACTTGTTGATGACAATCTCTTTTGTCCAACAATAGTCTTCGTTCTTCATAGCTGAAATTACCCACTCCAGAGTAATCAGCAGGCTTCCATGATCTCTTACGTACTTAAGATTCTTATTTGCTCTAAACTTACTTAGAAAATGAATCGCGCAATACCTCTCCAAGTTTATGAGGAGAAGATCATATGTAGAAAGCTGAATTTGAGGGGGAATGTTTCTGAGTTTATAGAATGATTGTCATACTTGTAAAAACTTTAAAGTTATTCATTCCTCATCAGCTTAGGTTAGAGATGGCTTTGACCACACCAAAGATGGGGAGATCTTTAGGAAATTTCATAGAAATTTCCTTCCTTTTATGTTGTGTTTTAGTGGGTTAAAGAATGTAAAAGCCATCTTAGTTAGTTTTCAGCTAAAATGAAAAATGTAAAGTCCTGTATAGGGTCGTTATCGAGTTGTAAGCTGATACTAATCTGGAAACTAGACTTTTCAAAGAGTCTAGTACATGCAAAAGACGCAACAGGCCAAAAGTACGCAGTACATCCTACAAGTCTAGAAGAAAAAAAGTCTAGCGGAGTATGAATTTTGACAAGTACGAATCCAGCGTAGTATGGTGTAATCGTTCAAACCATACCGAGCAGCAAGGGACCAAGTATATTTCAAGAAATGACATCATCAACATGGAGTTGCAAGTATGACAACATCAACATAGACTTCCTAGTCTAGGTCCCAACATTTGAGGAAAAGAAGAATCGCAAGAAAAACACACTGAAGAAGAACATACTTTAAAGATTGGAGAAGCCTTAAAATCTGCAAGCACAGAACTCAAAGTTTTGCTTACTAGGACAATCAGTTCGGGATTCCTCATACTGGCAAAAATATCGCCAATCTGACAAAAGATGAACCGTCGCTATTAAATTAAGAAAAATGTGGAAAAGGTGTAGGACCTCTACAAAAAACAACACCTACCCGTCGAATGCTGCAACCAATAGAGACATCCGATTGGACAATTCCCATTTTATCTCTAACAGACCTTAAATTCAACCTTTCAATATCTCGTGTATAAATACTAGAGAAATCAATGAAGAAGAAGGTTACACAGATGAACTCACACAGACTAACTTACAAAGTTACAAGGAGAAACACTATTTCTTTACACAATCTGTGAACCCTTACTGAAAGATTAATGCTTTACAGGGTGAGCTTACTTTTGAGGCTATTAAGATTTTTGTGTGTCACCAAAGTGAACACGAGACTCAAAATCACTGTATTCGTGAGTTACTACTCGGTAATTTTTCTCTCCAATGAAAACTATAATGTACTTGACTCATACGGGCAACCTGCCGCAGTAGAGATAGTTCTCGGGGGAACAATAAACACCCAACTCTGGCTACAAGGAGGCTGAGTGGTGCGCCCACACTCTGAGGAGTTGCGAAGCGAGGAACCAAACAATGACCAGGCAAGTGCGCTTGTGGATCGGAGCTGTGGAGGATTGACTTGCCCTCCACACATAGCATCAAAATGCAGTCTCTTGACAACCGTAGGGTTCACTTTGTCGGGATTTATCTTCGTTTTCTTCTGTCATCGAAGCTGGTCCGCTACTGGTTGATTGTCTTGGTGTGAGACTTCTTCAGAATGTATATCGATTTGCACCCTTTTTCTTCTATTTCGTCTTTGCGCATAATTTTGAGTAGAAGTTCCTACCTTCTTTGATTTCCTGGGCCCTTCAGCAGTTCGAACTGTTGGAATAGATTTTAGATCCTCAGAGGTTTCAACATCTATCTCCATACGATAAACAAGAGCCTTAGGTTGAATAAAATCAGATGGTATAAGATCTTCCCCTTGATCTTATATTCCTAGAATCTGCTCTAGCTAACCTTCAGGCCTAAACCAACACTTGAAGAGAACTTCCCTTTGGTTTGAATATCTCTGTTTTTCTTTGCATTTTCTAGTACTCGACCAAAGATGTATGTTGCCCAATTTCCTTTGGGGCAATCATCAAGAGCCATCATGAGAGAGTACTTGGGACTACTAAGTTCAGATAAGGATCCAATCCCACAGTAAATCATTCTCAGGGCAATCTCACTGAGTAATTTGGCACAGGGGTTCAGTTCAGATACCTTGGTGGCAGGTTTGAACTTCTCTGGTGCCCCTGGCTTTTTCCACTTTAACTAGTGAGCCTTCAAGGCATCACTATTATTTTGAAGATAACTGGCGATATCTTCTCCAGTTTTAGATAGATGTAGATGTTGGGCGATGAGATCCAGATCAACCTTTATTTGCTCCTTTTCAACCGTGGTGACGAAGTATTGATCTTTGTCGTTGAAGGTGGCATTTTCATAAAATTTCGTGACTCGAGTAGGGTTGAATCTCCGAGGACATGCAGTGAGAAATTTTGTTAAGTTCTCACGTAGGAGCTTTCCCGCAATCTCTTGAGCAATCGTCTCGTCGGTGATGATTGAGAGAAAGTTCTTCTAGTTTAGAATCTTCTCCTTCGTGACCTGAGATATTAGAGTCTGTGGATCGATGATTTTGGAGTTTTTCGCTAACTAAAATAGCTAATCTTAAGAGGTCTCTTCAGTGACGACAATTTCTTCTATATTCTCAGGGACACTGGTATCCATGATTTGTATCTTCCTTTTCGTCCTGAATTGGATAGGAGAGGTGATCGATTATGAAGATCTCGGGGTGAGCCCTTGATATGTGCGTAAAATGATCTTTATTTCTATGTTTGTGCCTGCATTTTTGCACTCATTTTACTCATATATCATAGGAGAGGTGATCGATTATGAAGACCGGTCGATCCGGATGTTCAGAAGAGAATCTCGACCGATCCAGCAGAGATCGGTCGATCCAGGAGTTTCAGAGGCAGATCCCAGGCGATCTCTACAGAGCTCGATCGATCTACAATCTCAGAGGCAGCTTTTGCTCGAGCCATGTCTTGCTCGGTCGATCTGCATCATGCTGTGAGGCGGTTTCTCTGTTTCTGGATATTCTAGGCGATCTCGTTTCATCCCGGATGATCCGAGGCTCTGCTAGCTCATTATAAAAGGGGGGAAACGGTTATTTTGAGGACTTTTGTCAAATATAGATGAAAATATCCTAAATTCTCTGGAGGATTCCCTCTACCATTTCCTTCCAACCCTCACCCAAGGTGTCAAGGAACTAATCCATCATCATTGGAGAAGAATTGAAGATTCAAGGCGGTAGATCAAGATGAAAGTGCTCATTTAGGGGAAGAAATTTATCTAAACCTATCTCTTGTAATGTTTTGCTTTCAAATGGATATTGTAATGTTGAACAAGATACTTAGGAGATTCTAAACTCCCTTGGATGTTGATTTAGATTAAGGTGTAAGAAAAATAGGTTGAATTATGCATGTTTACTTTCCTATTTGAGATTGAATCGCACTAGAGCTTGTTCATATGCACCTAGGTGTAGGTAATAGCCAGTCTGAGTGTTAATTGACATGAGTATTGCAGCCAACACGCGAATAGGAGTGTCGTGAATAGTGTGAATTCTTGTGTTCCTCGATCCAATCCCTGTGTGGAGGAAGGGCATATGATAATGATTTACAAGCTTTAATGAGTGAACTAGGAGCCGATAACGTAGCGGTTTGAGGTGTCTAGTTTCATCTACGGTCAACTCGTCGTGATAGGGGGTCGGCTAGTGTAGGGTAATAGTCCATCCATCTAGGAATTAAATTAGTTTGCACCATAATCCAACTCAATAGGATCACACCGACATCTTTATCAACATCCATTCTTTCTTATTTGAGCATTTGTGAGGCTTGTTCTACCATTTTGATTACAAAATTGAAGAATTGTTTTAAAATCTCAATTGATGAATGATGAATTTTATTGTTGCTTTATTGTTGCTTTAGTTAGTTTAAATTTAAGCTTAGGAAAATAGAACAAAAACTCAACGACTTGAATTTACCTAGCTATAAGAATCCTCATGAATAAACGGTATTCCTTTAGGCGAAGCGAGAAGATCCTTGGATTGATATTTTATTACTTGAGAAGTGAGTGATCAATTTTAGTGCCATCAAGTTTTTGGCACTGTTGCCGGGGATCTTAAATAGTATGTTACTGGATATTGTTGAAAGTGCGGAATTTTGTAGGCTAGGTGTTTGATAAATTGTCTAGGTGATTACTAACTTTTGTTTGATTAGTTGTTTGTTCTTTCGCTATTGGTTTGTGTCTTTTATTTGAGAATTTTTGTTGAATTTTGTAGGTAGTTTATGATAACAAGGTCGAAGGCTCGGTTGAGAGAAGGGCAAATATTTTGAGAAAGATTTGAATGTGAAGGAGTTGGAATAGAGCTTGAAATGGAGAACCAACATGAGACCGGAAGAATTGATGAGCTTGAAAGGCAGCTGGAAATTATGAGAGCTTTAATCAGTGAAAGGAATGAATCAGGAAGGCCGCTACAAAATCTATTTTGACCGTAAGGTGAGCAAGTAACCGGTGGTTTTTGGTTGGGAGTGAACACCACACAATTTGAGATAAAACCACAGTTGGTCCAGATGATTCAAAACAATCAGTTTGGGGGGCATGCGA
This sequence comes from Plectranthus barbatus, assembly GCA_026898455.1. Lineage (NCBI taxonomy): Eukaryota > Viridiplantae > Streptophyta > Magnoliopsida > Lamiales > Lamiaceae > Plectranthus > Plectranthus barbatus. Next base: position 49,843 of record JAPKLW010001928.1, on the reverse strand, counting down.
TCGAAGACCCAAATTCCACATTTCAAGGTTTTTGGAGATCACAGATATGATAAAGATTAATCAAGTACCTCAAGACCAAATAAAGTTGCGGTTGTTCTCTTTTTCCTTGCGAGATGGTGCTCATTACTAGTTTGAAGGGCTGGATAAGTCAATTATAGCTACATGGGAGGAACTTCGTGAAAAGTTTTTGTTTAAGTTCTTTCCTCTCAGTCTCACATTGAAGAGAAGAGCTGAGATCACATCATTTGGCCAAAGATATGATGAGCCGCTCTATGAGGCATGGGACTGATTTCGGGATTTACTCTGGAAGTGTCCAAGGCATGGACTCTCAAGGAGTCAACAAATCTGTCAGTTCTATGCAGGTTTGAATTATGAAACAAAGATTATGATGGATTCCTCATCGGGAGGTGCCTTCCTCGATCAAGAGGAAGATGAAGCGTCAGGGACCATCGAAAAAATGGTAGAAAATAGTTATCAATGACCAAAGGAGAGGAAAGAATACCGGTCGGTCAAAACGGTAAATGAGACTAAGGAAAGTGAAGAGTTGAAAGAGGAGATAGCCATGATGCAAAAGAAGCTAGATGCATTGTCTACCTCGGGTGGTAGAAGGGGGAGATATGATGATGATGATGTATGAAGAAGGATACCCATAGAGCGTGAACATTGTAAATCAAAGAATAGGGTACAACAACATGCGGCCTCAATATAACCCTCCGGGAAATATGTTTTATCACCCTTCAAATCGCTTTCACCCAAATTTCTCCTATGCAAACCCCAACAACGCGTTAGATCTTACAATGCAATTGGAGAATGGGGGGAGTAGTGGTCAAGGAGGCTATGTAAGAGGAAGTGGTAGATATGGCAATCAAGAAGTGAGGAAAAATCCGAGTGAGGAATTGGAGAAACGTTTTGAGAAATATGATGGGATGTTCGCGGAGATTCAATTGCAAATTTCATCCATTGCTAAGCAACTTAGTGGGAAGCACCAAGCTGGGAAGTTCCCAACTGACACGAAGGTCATTCAAAATAAAATTTGTAGCATGGTTGAAGGTGAGCGAACTCAAGAGGAGCAAGCGTTGGTCATGACTCCTAAATTGGAAAATGTGGAGTATAAAGTGGATGAAAAATCCTTGTTTAATGAGGAATTGAAAGTAGTTGAAGAGGAAGTTGTTAAAATTGAGGAAGACGAGCAAGGCAAATAAGTTCTCTTCTTTGAATACGTTAAGAAAGGAGATGTAGAGATGCCTACACTGGATGAGATACAACGTGTGCCGTTGCTAGATGAACTCATAGAGGATGAGTTGAGAGAGGAGGAAGAATTGAGGAATGGAAGAGAAGAGCAAGGAGGAAAAAGAATTGCAAATAAGAAGGAAGATCCGGTAAGTTTTATAGTAAGTTGCAAGATAGGGGATATAGAAGTCGAGAAAGCCTTGTGTGATTCCGGGGCTAGTGTGAATGTGATGTCTTGGAGCTTGTATAATGGATTGAATGTAGGACAATTGAAACCCACGAACCATGTGCTTCAAGTGGCTAATCATACCTTGTTTTGCCCGCGGGGGATTGTTGAAGATGTGCACGTAGAGATTTTGAGTTTCACATTTCCGGGAGACTTCTTAATTATGGATATGGTAAACAAGGGAGGAATTCATCTCCTTTTTGGGAGGCCTTTCTTACATACGACCGATGCTATCTTTGATATGAAAAATGGTGAATTGACTTTCCGATGTTGTGGAAAGGAGGTTGTATTCTCTTTACCAACAAGAAGTCTTGAAGAGATGAAAGTTGATGAGCAAGTTGAAGTTGATAGAGGAATTTGGAAGATGAGGCTTAAGGATGACGGTGATCCGAGAATGAGTACTTTGGATGAAGGTAAGGAAATAGATGTGGATTCGGGGGATTACATTGATGTAGATCGAGGGAGAATAAAGAAAGCTCAAGTTGATGTGGAGCTACCTCGGAATGCGAGGAGGAAGCTTGTTTTCCAGGATGAACATTGGGAATTAGAGCAAGGTATGAGCTCCGGATCAGCCCCATTCGATCATGATTGACAAATTCGAGGTAAAAAGTCAAGCTATTGACTATAAAGAAGCTCTTGTTGGGAGGCAACCTAATGTTTATTTGCGTTGGCTATGTTGATTTTTGATTAAGGTTTTAGTTGTTAATTTTATTGTTTAGGTTGTTAAATTTCTTTGATCTTTTTTGTTTTGCTAATAATGGATACAAGATTCTTGATGTGTGGATGTTTTTGCAAGACTTACTTGATTTTTTGGTTGAGAGCTCAGATTTTGGAAGGTGTTATTTGATATGGAGTTGAAGAATTGAAGGAAGGATGCTTGGGAGTTGCAAAATTGAGGAAGTTTCAGATCGAGGTTATTTCAGAACAATTCAGCTCGTGGACGTTCGGCCGATTCCAACCTTTGCTGCTGTGGGATCGACCGAGAAAGATTGTAATTCAAAATTTTTGCGGGTCAGAGCTTAGAATCGACCAAACCCTACATTTTGCTGCTGAGGGTTCGGTCAATCTAAGTCGGGAATTTCAAGAGTTTGATCAGAGCTTCAGATCGGTCGATCCACCCTAAGATTAGCCGATCCCTGCGCAAATACAAAAGCAATTCTAGGGTTCAGATCGCCCTCATCTCAAGTTCTCTCGATCTCACACTTTCCAAATTTTTAATTTTCATCTAATTAATCAATTTCTTGTGTTTTTCACTCTCTATTGGTTCTGATGGCTAGTAAGAGGGACGCGTGGAAGTACTTCTTCATCTGTAATCTGCCGTCCTAACAATTTTGATGACGAGGAGTACCAAAGGTTCAAGAATTTGTCTGGGAAGCAAGTGGTAGGGTCGAAGTACCCCTGCAAGGACACCCTTAAGGAGCTAGGCTTGAAGGAGGACGTGTGGAATTTGGTTAGTAGAATGGGGTGGAAAAAGTTGCTCACAGGCAAGTGGGATGCTTACTTCGATTTGACAAAGGAGTTCATGGCTTCGGTCATTGTCATCAAAGGTCACCAAAACGATCCGATTTCAGCCACTTTCAAAGTACAAGGTAACTCCTATGTGTTGAGAAAACATGAAATATATGAAATATTTGGATGTGAGATGGAGTCCATATTTGTGCCGAAGGAGATGAATTTAGCTCAATTTTGGGAATCACTTACTGGTATAAAAACTGTTGGTACTTTTCAAATTAAGACTTGCAAAGCATCATCTATTAGGAATCCAGTTATCCGATACATTTATAAGGTTGTAGGTGGTTCGGTATGTGGTCGTTATGAACCTGGGAATGTAATTCTTTCTGAGATATTTATGTTGCATGCTATGTTGAATGGGAACAAATTTTCAGTGGGGGGTGTTTTGATGGACGCTTGGAGTAGGGTTAGTAATTTGAAAACTCCACATCTTTGTGGTGGTGGTTTGTTGACTCCTATTTTTACTCCTTTTGAGATACATTTATCGGGCAGTTTTGCTCCAGGTGTGCCACTTGATACGGCTCCGTTGGTTGCTGCTAAATTTTTGGTTCCTGCGCCAGTGGGGTAGATTTTATTATAAATTTGGGAACAGGGTGATCAAGCTACCGAATATTGAGTTGACTACTGTTAGTAATCTTGGGGATTCTTCTAATTGGTTGATGGACTCGGAACTCCATCAGGAGTCTATGAGAGTGTTGTCGAGAGGTGGATCTTTCACCCTGTTGAGCGAGTTGGGGGAGCAGCCGTTTGGAGACAGTGGAGCCGAGACGAGCTCTCAGACACCACCTATTGAGGATTGGCAGCAGCAGATGTTTTCGATGTTATGGAGGACTACTGACACTGTTGATTCTTTATCTATGTCTTTGCAGGGCCTTGATACAAGGATGACGGCTTTACAGGGCAATTTCTCTACTTTTCAGGGGAGTAATGCGGCAGACCAGGCCGCTATTGGAGCCCGTTTTGGTGGTCTTGATCAGCAATTTGATGAGTTGCAACGCCGTCTTCCCATTCCCTATCAACGCCGCCGCCGTGACCAACCACAACAAGACCAAGGGGAGTGACAAGAACCGTCTACCTTTTTGGCAAACTTAGTCTCACTTGACTAAGTTTGGGGGATGTGCCGGTAGTTGGTGATGTAGTTTACTCTCTTCTCTCTCCTTTATCCTATCTCTTACTCTATCTTAGTTTAGTTTTAGTTGATGAATACTTTTTCCCTTACATTTGAATTCGATATGGTTGTACTTAATATTGATATTTTACCTTGGATGGATTCTTGGGTTATGCCTCTTTTGATGATATGAATGGATGTTTTCATGGGTTTGGTTTTATTTGTGGTTGAACATTAATTTTGATGGCATGTTTGGTGGTGCTAGTGGAAAAATGATTTATGTGTATAGATTTTGGATAGTGGAATGATGGTGGAAAGAGGTTTTGGAAGTGAACATGGTTTATGATTGTTATTGTTTGATTATGATTTTGGATGGAATCATTAATGAGTTGGCATGATTGAATACTTACTATTATGCATGGTTTGTGGTTTCGATTAATGGTTGGATTTGAATGGTTGTGTTGGTGGATAATGTTCTATTTTTCTTGATTGATTGGTTTGTGGTTTGATTGGTGGAAATGAGAACTTAATGATACGAATGATGCTCAAATTTGGTGGTGTTTGTGTTTTTTTATAGGTACATAAGGCATTGAAGATGCGGTTCGATCGTGGGTACCGATGGGTAACACATTTTATCGCTCTCTTGCCATTTAGATGTGTTGCATTACATGTAGTTGTTGTTTATGATTGTTGTGTGCTTGTGTGTATGATGAATCTAAATTTGGCTTGAGATTGGACCATGAATGACTTAGTGGAGCTTGAATTTTACCTTACCCAATGATAGGTGATATGTGCGTAAAATGACCTATTTTTCGATGTGTGAGCATGCATGTTTGTGGTCATTTTACTCATATCATATGTTTTTGTTGTTCTTTTGTTGTGTTTTCGTGTTTTTGTGTTTTGAATGTTGTAGGATAGGTTTTGAGCATAAACTAGCATTTTTGGTGGAGTTTTGGAGGAAAATCGCACGAGTTTGGAGTTTGGAGGCATCGACCGGCCGAGCGGAGCAGGACCGGCCGAGCCAAGCTGGACAGAGAGCTCGACCGGCTGAGCCAAGCAAGACCGGCTGAGCTAAATCCGACCGGGCGAGCCAGACCGGGATTTCCAGCAATTTCGCGGTTTCCAGCTTCGATCGGGCGAGCCATACTTCGACCGGGCGATCCGAGGCCATGTTTGCTCATCTATAAAAGGGGGAAATTCAGTTATTTGGAGAACTTTTGCCATTTTTACATTAGATCTAGTTAGGAGTTCCCCTATATTCCAATTTCCATCACGATTCCATCTCAATCCTAGAGTATCAAGGAGCTAAATTCATCAATCCTTGGAGGAGAATTGAAGATCCAAGGGGGTAGATCAAGACCTAACAAATCCAATTGGGGAAGATTCCACTTTCTACTCATCAATTGTAATGGATGTATTTGATTTCAACTTTGTATTGTTACAATTGAGAGGTATGATGCTCTAATTCAATTTGGATGTTGATTTGAACAAGGATGCATGAAAATTAAGGTTGATAATTGTTTGTTTACTTTCCTTTGAGAGTTTGAATTGCACTAGAACTTGTTCCTTACCTCTTAGGTGTAGGTAATAGCCAACTTAGGAGGTAGTTGACGTGAACGCTGCAGCCAACACGCAGGCGGAATCGTCGTGAATAGTGTAGATTCATACGATTTTAGTTCCAATCCATGTGCGGTGCAAGGTCGTAGGGCAATAATTGACGTTCTATTTGGAGTGGTCTAGGGCTTAATAACGTAGCTGTTTGCAAGTCTTAGCATCATCAACCGTTAGCTCGCCGTGACAAGGGGTTAACGAGTGTAGGATCGATTGCTCAATCTCCTAGGGATTAAAATGTGTTTACATCAATGACTAACCTAATTGGATTACATCTACGTTCATTTCAACATCCTATCTACCTCATTTGAGTATTTGTTTGTTTTGGTTTACCAAGGTGTGGAGAAAATTGTTTGAATGTTGTTTGTTAGTTTAATTCAAAGTTTGTTATATGTTGTTAGCATAGGTTTAAATTGATTGCCTTGTTGATAGAAATCACTCAACGACTTTATTTTTACCTAGCTATTAGACTTTACTATAGTATCCCGGTAATCTAGCGGGCGAAGGGAAGAAGGACCTGAATTTGACAAATTTTATTCTTGTGTAGCTAGGAGTTTAGTTTTGATTGAACTTTTAGCCGCATCAAGTTTTGGCGCCGTTGCCGGGGAATTCATTTTGTAGGTTGCTAGATATTGGGGGAAAAGTGAAGCTTGTAGGCTAGGTGTTTGTGTTATTGCTTGTGTGAACTTTTTGCTTATTGTTTGATAGTTGTTTTTCCTTTGTTTGATCAATTTGTTTTGGTTTGGTAATTGGGTTCTTTTGTGGAGTTTGTAGGTTGTTTATGATGACGAGGTCAAAAGCTCGTGAGCTTTTGGAGAGGAAATTACAACAAAGGCAAGGAAATATTGAGATTGATTTGGAAATGGCTAACCAAGGAGAGGATACGGTTAGGATTGGAGAGTTAGAAAGACAGATTGAGTTGATGAAGGCTATACTAAATGAGAGGAATGGTCCTCGTAGACCACTTCAAAACCTTTTTCGACCTCAAGGGGAACCGATGACTGGAGGTTTTCGGTTAGGAGTAAATGCCACACAATTTGAGATAAAACCACAATTGGTCCAAATGATACAAAATAATCAGTTTGGGGGACATGCAACCGAGGATCCGAATGTTCATATATCACGATTTTTAGAGATTACAGATACCATAAAGGTCAACCAAGTTCCCCAAGATCAAATACGGCTGCGGGTACTGATCCACCTCGAAGTGCAAGAAGGCTCGAGTGGATACTGATCCACCTCGAAGTGCAAGAAGAAAGTTGTTCTTCCCGAAGGATCACGTGGTGATAAGTCGAGGTATGAGTTCGGGATTAGCACCGTTTGATAATGATTGATTGGGAGGTATGGTCGTCGAGCTATCAACGTTAAAAAAAGCGCTTGTTGGGAGGCAACCCAATGGTTTTTAATTTTGGTTGAATAATGTTGTTTAGTGTTTTATTGAGGATTCTTAATTGCTTGTGGATTTACAAGTTTAAATGGCATTGTGATTAAAGAGCAGAAATGATTGAGGCGAAGTGACCGGGATAGTGCAGGAATGGGTTCGAAAAAGAATCGAGAAGGTGATGTCTCGATGTGAGGAGGTGCTTCCCAGACCCTACCGCTACTGTTGTTGTGATCAGCCACTGCAGGACCCAGCAGACTAAAGGAAGTGCGAGTGCACCGGGTACCTTTTTACAAACTTAGTCTCACTTGACTAAGTTTGGGGGGAGTGGTCGGTATCCGGTGCCCTCTTCTGGTTCACTCCTTTATCTCTATCTCTATCTTTAGTCTAGTTTAGTTTAGTTTAGTTTGGTATTGAACAATGATTTGGATATTCGATTTGGTTGTATAAAGATATTGATTTACCTTTACTTTGGTTTTGAATGTGGATTTGGATGATGATTTTAATGGTTTAATATGATGTGTTGATGGAATATTTTGGCGAGCTTGCATGTGTTTAATCCTTTCTATTTGGTTTTGGTATGTGGATGTGTAATGGTTTGGTATGAATGGTGGAGCTAGTGGATATTGCTTTATTTTTGTTGATGTTTGGTTTGTGGAAGTCGGTGGAAATGAGAACTCAATCGGCTTGTTTATGCTCAATAGTTTGGTGGTGTTTGTGTTGATTTGTAGTAGGTGCAAATAAGGACTGGAGAGCGGTGATCGTGCCTACTGATGGGTAACGCTTTCTATCGTTCTTCCTACCAATTAGTTTCATTACATTTGTTTTATGGCAAGTAGATTGTTGTTAGGATTGTTGTGTGCTTGTGTGTGTGTGATGAACCCAAATGAGGCTTGAGACTTAATCATGATTTACTTAGTGAAGTTTGATGTTTACCTCAACCAATGATAGGGCGGAATCTGGTTTTCGAAGCATGATTTAAGTTTAACTTTTGAATTGCCGAGTTTTGTATGTGGTTAATGCATAGGACTTGACAAAAAGCTGTGAGATTTGAGCCATGATATTGTCATATCTATATTGTTTGTGAGTGGCAAGATTGAGAGTACGAGATCTAGAACTTGCATCCGTTCTCTATCTATTGGCATGAGTGTGTAACTAGAAAATGATCTTAGGCCATCAATTCTTAGTCCTACCTTTCACACCGGGAGTATAAGTTGGTTGTTATCATTATTTTGCCTTTCGTATCTTTGACCTCCGTGATTGAGCTTTATTGGTGAATCTTCTTTGATATAATTAGGATCAAGTTTTGGGGGAAAGAGTGTATGAGGGTGAATACGGTGATGAGAGTTGGGTTGGGAATTGATTGAATTTGTATTGATGGGAAATGTTGAGGCATGAAAGATATGGAATAAAGGATTGGTTTGAATCCTAGAAAATGTAGCACCAACGAAATTTTTTTTGGGTGCAAGTAATTGAAAAAAAAAGGGCACCGACAAAATAAATGAATTGATGGTGCAATTGAAAAAAGATGAAAAAGAAAAGAAAAGAGAAAAAAAAAAATGTGTGTTGTGAAATGGAAAAGCCTCGGGGTTTGTAGTGGTTTGAAAAGAACAAGTTTGGGGGTTTGGGGAAATTGAGAAGTTTAGTCACTTTGGCCCAAAACCACCCACCTTTTAGTTAGCCACGTTACAACCCGTGAAAAGACCTTTTTGATTCTAGAAACTAACTCGTTGTAGTATAGTGGTGAGAATGGATGCAAGCTTATGGAAATCAAGCTCGATATCTTGTGATTGTGTGAATCTCATCTTCCCTAAACACGTGAGGGAGTGCTTTCATTTCGTGTATCCATTTTTGATGAGTGGTGCATGTCCTTAGCATTAACCTTGTTACAAAGTTAGGTGATAATCTCGTTTTACTTGAACATGCTAAGATGATCTTGATGAGCTATTAGGTATTGCACGAGGTAGGTTAATGGCTTTATTTTGTTTTGATTGAGGACAATCAAAGGTTCAAGTTTGGGGGATTATGATATGTGCGTAAAATTACCTATTTTTCGATGTGTGAGCATGCATGTTTGCGGCCATTTTACTCTCATATCATATATTTTTGTTGTTCTTTTGTTGTGTTTTCGTGTTTTTGTGTTTTGAATGTTGTAGGATAGGTTTTGAGCATAAACTAGCATTTTTTGTGGAGTTTTGGAGGAAAATCGCACGAGTTTGGAGTTTGGAGGCATCGACCGGCCGAGCGGAGCAGGACCGGCCGAGCCAAGCTGGACAAAGAGCTCGACCGGCCGAGCGGAGCAGGACCGGCTGAGCCAAGCTGGACAGAGAGCTCGACCGGCCGAGCCAAGCCAACAGAGAGTTGGCTCGGTCGAGCCAAATCCGACCGGGCTAGCCAGACCGGGATTTCTAGCAATTTGGCGGTTTCCAGCATCGACCGGGCGATCCAAGGCCCTGTTTGCTCGTCTATAAAAGGGGGAAATTCAGTTATTTGGAGAACTTTTTCCATTTTTACATTAGATCTAGTTAGGAGTTCCCCTATATTCCAATTTCCATCACGATTCCATCTCAATCCTAGAGTATCAAGGAGCTAAATTCATCAATCCTTGGAGGAGAATTGAAGATCCATGGGGGTAGATCAAGACCTAACAAATCCAATTGGGGAAGATTCCACTTTCTACTCATCAATTATAATGGATGTATTTGATTTCAACTTTGTATTGTTACAATTGAGAGGTATGATGCTCTAATTCAATTTGGATGTTGATTTGAACAAGGATGCATGAAAATTAAGGTTGATAATTGTTTGTTTACTTTCCTTTGAGAGTTTGAATTGCACTAGAACTTGTTCCTTACCTCTTAGGTGTAGGTAATAGCCAACTTAGGAGGTAGTTGACGTGAACGTTGCAGCCAACACTTGGGCGAAATTGTTGTGAATAGTGTAGATTCATACGATTTTAGTTCCAATCCATGTGCGGTGCTAGGTCGTAGGGCAATAATTGACGTTCTATTTGGAGTGGTCTAAGGGCTTAATAACGTAGCTGTTTGCAAGTCTCAGCATCATCAACCGTTAGCTCGTCGTGACAAGGGGTTAACGAGTGTAGGGTCGATTGCTCAATCTCCTAGGGATTAAAATGTGTTTACATCAATTATTAACCTAATTGGATTACATCTACGTTCATTTCAACATCCTATCTACCTCATTTGAGTATTTGTTTGTTTTGGTTTACCAAGGTGTGGAGAGAATTATTTGAATGTTGTTTGTTGGTTTAATTCAAAGTTTGTTATATGTTGTTAGCATAGGTTTAAATTGATTGCCTAGTTGATAGAAATCACTGAACGACTTTATTTTTACCTCACTATTAGACTTTGCTATAGTATCCCGGTAATCTAGCGGGCGAAGGGAAGAAGGACCTGGATTTGACAAATTTTATTCTTGTGTAGCTAGGAGTTTAATTTTGATTGAACTTTTAGCCGCATCAATAGGGCGGAATCTCATTGTCAAAGCATGTCCAAGTCTAACTTTTGAATTGTCGAGTTTTGTGTGTGGTTAATGCTTGAGACTTGACAAAAAGCTGTGAGAGTTGAGCCTTGATATTATCAAATCTATCTTGTTGAGAGAGGCAAGATTGGGAGCGAGAAATCTAGAACTTGCATCTATTCTCGATCTATTTGGCATGAGTGTGCAACTAGAAAATGATATTAGGCCATCGATTCTTAGTCCTACCTTACACATCGGGAGTGTAAGGTGTTTTATTTGAAGATCATTTGCCTTTCATATCTTTGATCCCCGTGATTGAGCTTAATTAGAGAATTTTCTTTGATATTATTAGGACCAAGTTTGGGGGGAGAAAGAGAGAATGAGGGTGAATACGGTGATGCGAGATGGGTTGGGAATTGTTTGGTATTTGGTTTGCAATGAATGAGGCATGAAAGGAAAGGGAATAAAGGATTGTTGTGAATCCTTGTAAAATTAGGCACCTTCAAAAAAAATTGGTGCAAGAGTTTGAAAGAGAAAAGAAAAAAAAAGAAAAAAAAAAGAGAGAAAAAGGCATCCACAAAATAAATTAATGGTGGTGTCATGAAAAAAAAGAAAAAAATTTGAGAAAAAGGAAAAGGAAGAAAGATTTGAGAAAGGAATAAGCCTCGAGTTTAGTGGTTGATGAAAATGTTTTTGGGGGGTTCTTGGGAAATTGAGGAGTTTAGTTACTTTGGCCTAAAACCACCTACCAATTAGCTAGCCACGTTATAACCAAAGCAAAGACCTTCTTGATTCTAGAAGCAAACTCATTGTAGTATAGTGGTGAGAATGGATGCAAGCTTATGGAAATTGAGCTCGATATCTTGTGATTGAGTGATTCTCATTGTCCATAAACACGTGAGAGAGTGATTTCATTGCTTTTATCCAATTTTGATGAGTGGTTTGAGTTCTTAGCATCAACCATGTCACAAAGTTAGGTGATAATCTCTTTTGACTAGGACATGCTAAGAAAATCAAGATGAGCTATGAGGTAATTTCTTGAGGTAGAATGATTGCTTTACTTTGTTTTGATTGAGGACAATCAAAGGTTCAAGTTAGGGGGATTATGATATGTGCGTAAAATGATCTTTATTTCCATGTTTATGCCTGCATTTTGCACTCATTTTACTCCCATATAATAGGTTTTTGTATTCTTTGTGTTGTGTTTCCATGTTTTTGTGTTTTGGATGGTGTAGGTTAGGTTTTGAGCAAAATTTAGCATTTTCGGCTTGATTTTGGAGGAAAATCGTCCGATCCTATAGAAGACTTGTTGATCCGGATGTTTAAAGGAGATTCTCAGCCGATCAAGCACATATCGGTTGATCCAGTAGTTTCAGAGGCAGATCCCGGGCGATCTCTGCAGTGCTCGACCGATCGGTAATTTCAGAGGCAGATTTCAGTCGAGCCATGTCTTGCTTGGTTGATCTGCATCGTGCTGTGAGGCAGTTTCTCTATTTCTGGATATCCCGGGCGATCTCGTTGCATCACGGGTGATTCGAAGCTCTGCTAGCTCATTATAAAAGGGGGGAAAACGGTTATTCTGAGGACTTTTGTCAAATATAGACGCAAATATCCAAAATTCTCTGGAGGATTCCCTCTACCATTTCCTTCCAAACCTCACCCAAGGTGTCAAGGAGCTAATCCATCATCCTTAGAGAAGAATTGAAGATTCAATGCGGTAGATCAAGATCAAAGTGCTCATTTAGGGGAAGAAATTCATCTAAACCTATCTCTTGTAATGTTTTGCTCTCAAATGGATATTGTAATGTTGAACAAGATAGGTATGGGATTCTAAACTTCCTTAGATGTTGATTTCAATTAAGGTGTGAGAAAATTAGGTTGAATTATGCATGTTTACTTTCCTATTTGAGATTGAATCGCACTAGAGCTTGTTCATATGCACCTAGGTGTAGGTAATAGCCAGTCTAGGTGTTAATTGACATGAGTATTGCAGCCAACACACGTATAGGAGTGTCGCGAATAGTGTGAATTCTTGTGTTCCTCGATCCAATCCCTGTGCGAAGGAAGGGCATATGATAATAATTTACGAGCTTTTAGGAGTGAACTAGGAGCCGATAACGTAGCGGTTTGAGGTGTCTAGTTTCATCTATGGTCAACTCGTCGTGATAGGGGGTTGGCTAGTGTAGGGTAATAGTCCATCCATCTAGGAATTAATTAGGTTTTCACCATAATTCAACTCAATTGGATCACACCAACATCTTTATCAACATCCGTTCTTTCTCATTTTAGCATTTGTTTGGCTTGTTCTACCATTTTTATTACAAAATTGAAGAATTGTTTTAAAATCTCAATTGATGAATGATGAATTTGATTGTTGCTTTAGTTAGTTTAAATTTGTGCTTAGGAAAATAGAACAAAAACTCAATGACTTGAATTTGCCTAGCTATAAGAATCCATACAAATAAACGGTATTCATTTAGGCGAAGCGAGAAGATCATTGGATTGATATTTTATTACTTGAGAAGCATTACTTTTAAGTGATCAATTTTTGTTTCATCAGCCCTAGAGATATCTTGACTAGATTGACTGGCTGTATGTGTGGAAATCAAGAAGACGACATGATGGGTTTAAGGGTTTTTGGTGATTTATTTGAATAAAACCATCGGCTGAGATTTAAACCCTTCTTTGTTGTGAACGAATAAGATTGAAGCTAATTTTGGCGTCTGTTCGAATCGCCTGGCACGCTATGTAGCAGCGTATGGTAACTCTGACGTGGCACCGGGTAATACGCTGTCGTGCTAATCCGCATTGAATGTGATGTCCCACCGATATCTTCGCGGCGATCAAAAATGCGCTTCATTATGATCAGCAGTTTTCTCTATCTTCAATCTTTGTAGTGAGTAGCAAGCCATAATATGTAGAAGTCATCTATAAAGATGAGAACTGAGTTGTTGTTGCTGTGGCCAATTAGAAACTGTCTTTTCATTGATCGATGCCAAATGAAATGATTAGAATTTCCATCTTTGTGAATGACTCCACAATAGTAGGCGTCTGACCTATTGTGGGCATCAATAAGTGATATGAAACGGTGGTTGAGTAATAAATCACTACTTCATTCCTTTTGCTTCTTATATCAATAGGTGTATTTCCTTCAGTAGTGATGACGTGGCAACAATCTCTGATTAATGCATTTATCTCGCTATAAGAGATGCAATGACGAGGTAGTAAGTGTCACTTAGTACCCTCTTCCTTTCCTTCCTTCGAGCTTTAACATATCTTGAGAATGGCTGAACCATTGAATATTGTAGAGGATATGTCCAGAATTTCCATCAAACGAAACAGGATTTTCAATCGTAGAAAGCTGTATGTTGAGTATTGGAACCATCCTGATGATGTGTATCTTGAGACTATCAATACTCTTGAATCCAATGGCCTCGACCGCTTCCTTTCAGTCCAACTCATTTCCTTTTATGAGGATCTACTCAGGCTAAGTACTTATAATTCTACTGTGTCCGAGGATGAAATCTTGTTCAGCTTCAATGGAATAGAATTCCTCTTGTCAACGGACTCCTTGTCTTAAGAATTTCAGTTGCCACACCATGGAACGCCTGTGTTGCACTATAGAATAAACGAAACAGCTCCGGAGTGGTCCTGTTGGTGGGACTGGAGGGGTAATGATAGCAGTTTCTGTCCGACAGCACCGTGTGGATTCCTCAAGCCGCAATACTTGGTGTCATATGACATCATCAGTCAGCTAGTGCTCTGCAATCCTCTTTTGCAAACAAACATGTCACCACCAATTTTGAGAACGATGATGGCTTTTGAGGATCGGGCTGAAGTCGATTGGGCTGCTTTCATATTTGATCATCTGAAGGAGGCCATGGTGAACTTGCACACTGAGCCTATTCCATATGGTATGCAATTGAGCTGGCTCCTGGAGAAGCGAATTCCTTTCCTTGCTGATGGAGTGTTGGGTTCTCGACTTGGTCCACATGACTTTTACCCCTTCAAACCTTGCTGATGGTTGAGGTGTTCTCAGCTGCCATTCGACTCCTGCTACTTAACAATTGTTGATGTGTCCTTTCTATTTTCTATAACTCCTAAGTGTATGAGCAGTGTACTCATTTTGACTTTAATGAACAGTTCCCCCTTTATCTGCTGCATCATCCAACTTTTGAACATATCTGCTTTTATTGAACATTCGTACTACTCACACAATTTTTATTTTGTCATTATTTTGTTTTGTTTGAGCGAATGAACACCTGTATCATCTGAGTTGGCAGCATAGACTGTCAGATGCTGATGTTGACTTCTCAGATTCTGAATCTGAAATCTTGAGCATTGTGCACTTTTTTGAAATGTCGAGTCTCATTTAATTTGATAGATATCCTTTCGCATCAACACACAATTTCCTTTCCATATAAATGTATGTTAGTTTCCATAAGAATTGAGGATCACCTAGGGCAATAATCTTCATATCTTCGATAAACAACATATCTTTTTTGCATTTTCGAAGATATATTTCAGAAAGAAAAATCCTTCGGTAGAGATAGACATGACTTCACCAAGAGATGTATCCATTGAGAGAAATAAGATCTTCACTCCTTACTGCCTAGAGAGTCAACTCTTAGCGAGACTGGTGACGTTCAACTCGATAATAAGAAATCTCAAGGATGCAGGCCTTAAGCGATTTGTAACTAGGGTACCATATAGATTCTTGGAGGATACGCTAAAGATGATGGCCACCAACTGCTACATTACCAAAGATGGGGAGATCATTGCTAACATCAATGATCATCAGCTTTGCTGATCGGTTGACACCTTTGCGACGAGTTTCAAACTCCCTCATAGTGGTGTTCCACTCATTGGTTATCTCAAGGAGGTTACATCCCCAGAATGGTCTTCTTTGCATCAATGGAGGAAATTGACTGTCAGTTTCCATCCTACTGCCTCTTCTAGGTGGTTGACGCCCCGATATTAGATTACTTTTGACATTATCAATCACATGATTATTGGTAATTGCATGGAGGATCATGACATCTCTCCACTTGTCTGGAAGGCGATGATGGTCATTGATCATGAAGTTGAGGTTGATTGGGCTTCATTCATTTTTGACAAGGTGCGAGGTGCCTTTAAGAATGTGTCTCATACTCCAATTCATTTTGGAATGCAACTGAGTTGGCTTCTCGAACAAGAGATCCCTTCTCTCATCACAGGGTGGCCCAAAATGAGAGAATCTGATTATTATCCTTCATATCGCAGTCTTCGTCCTTGAAGAAACTGTTACAATATCAAAGTCTTGTTCTGTAACTTCTTTGTTGTTTTTGTTCATGGTGTCCTTTGAATTCATGAGTAAAATCCATATTTCAATAGTAGTTATTGTGCAGAACAGGATAAAACTCTTATTTCCTTGTATCCATCTTTTATGAATAAACTCTTCTTGTCTTTGTCAGCAACTGGTAATGACAAAAACTGTAATTCACTTAATGAAAAAATTGACTGTATGTAACAATCAATTAACATCTCCTTCTCTCGAGATTCCATCAAACTCTAAAAAATCTAGTTTGATGCATAACTCCTTGAAACGAGCCTCAGGCAGCAACTTTGTGAAAATATCCGCTAACTGGTCTTCAGTTATGGTGTATTCCACCGAGACATCTTCCTTCTCCACATGATCTCGAATGAAATGATGACGAATATCAATATATTTCGTCCTTGAATGTAAAACTGGATTCTTAGAGATTGAAACTGCACTGTTGCTATCAAAGTAGATAGGGACACATTTTGTATTAATTCCATAATCTCCAAGCTGCTGTTTTGTCCAAAGTATTTGAGCACAACAGCTGGCTGCTACTACATATTCTGCCTCTGTGGTTGATGTAGCCACCGAATGCTATTTCTTGCTGAACCAACTAATCAGTTTATGTCCTAGAAACTGACAAGTTCAACTTGTGCTCTTTCTGTTGATTCTACAACCTCCAAAATCTGAATCAGAGAATCCATTCAGCATGATTCCATCAATTTTGGGGTACCAGATACCTAGAGACTCTGTACTCTTGAGGTATCTTATAATTCTCTTTGTCGCATCCATGTGGGACTTCTTGGGATTCGCCTAGTATCTTGCACATACTCCCACGACATAAGATATGTCTGGTCGGCTGGCAGTTAGATACAATAAGGATCCAATTATCCCTCTATAAGTTGTCAGGTTGACAGGTTCTCCTTCTTCATTGAGAGTAATCTGAGAACTGGTGCTCATAGGGATCCTTAGTGATTTTGTCTTCTCTGGACAAAACTTGTTGATCAGGTCTTGAGTATACTTCTTCTGACTGATGAAAATCCCTTCGTCAGACTAATCAACTTGCAAACCAAGAAAATATGTCATTTTGCCCATCATACTCATCTGAAATTTGTTCTGCATCAGCTGGGCAAACTTCTCACATAGCTTGGTATTTTTGCTTCCGAAGATGATATCGTCTACATAGATCTGAATAAATAGAATATCATCTCCATCCTTTATCTTGAATAATGTTTAATCTACTGCACCCTTTTCAAACCCATTTTTAAGCAGAAACTGTGAGAGAGTTTCATACCATGCTCTAGGTGCTTGCTTTAATCCAAATATAAAGCTTTCCTTAGCTTGTACACTTGATTTCCTTGCTCAAAACCTGGAGGCTGTTCTACGTAAACTTCCTCCCTTAATTCGCCATTTAAGAAGGCACTCTTCACATCCATCTGAAGAACTGTAAAGTAGTGGCAGGCTGCATACGCCAGCAATAACCTAATAGCTTCGAGTCTAGCAAATGGTGCAAACATCTCGTCGAAGTCTATTCCTTCGCATTGTGCGTATCCTTTTGCAACCATTCTTGTCTTGTTTCGAACAATGGTACCAGTCTCATCTCTTTTATTCTTAATGACCCATTTGGTACCAATCACAGACTGATGTGAGGGACGATCCACTAAATACCACACATTGTTGCGGGTGAACTCATTTAGTTCTTCTTGCATTGCATTTATCCAGTCTGTTGATTGAAGAGCTTCAGTGACCTTCACTGGTTCGATCTGGGATAGAAAGCAAGACATCAATGTTGTGCCTTGTCTGGTTCGAACTGGATTTCCAACATCATCAAGGATGGCTTCTTTGGGATGATCTCTTAAGCAGATAGGCTTCTTTACTGGTGCGGCTTCAACATTGGCATATGGATCTTCAAAGACTGTAGGATGTTCCTCTTGAGATGGTTCAGTTTCAGGTTCTGGAACTGTTTCTCCCTTATCTTCCGAGGCTCCTTTATCTCCTTGTTCTGGAACTACATCCTGGTCTGCTTCTTTTGCATCTTTAATGTTGACTTCCTTGGGGTCACCTTGCTCTGCTTCTAGGACCACTTTCTGAGCTTTAGGGGGTTTCTCTTCTCCTGAATCTTCAGGATTTGTGGTCTTTAAGGCCTCAACGATGGCGTTTGCATCATCGGCCCTCTCGACTGTTTGAAGTTCAGCCGAGGAACATGGAGTCTCAGAGATATCACTCATAAATCTAGTTTGAGGAACTGACTGATTATTATCAAGATCACTTTTAGATTCCTCATTGACATCATTGATCTCATAATTTCCCAGACTCAGTTCTTGAAGTGTCCTGCGCACTAGAGTAGCTTCATAAAAAACAACATGACATGTTATCTCCACATGTTGGGTTGTCTTGTTGAATACTCTATATCCCTTATATGAAGAGTGTCCATATCCGAGCAACACTCCTTCATCAGCCTTAGGGCTGAACGTACTCAACTTAAACTTCCCATTATTGTGAATATAACATAGAGAATCGAAAGCACGAAGATGAGTTAAGGAAGGCTTACGACCATTGTAGATTTCATAGGGAGTCTTGTGAAGCCACGTGTTGAATGCACTTTTGTTTTGTGTGTAGCAGGCTGTCATCAAGGCTTCTCCCCAGAATCCCTTTCCAATGTCAGTTTTGGACATATTGGTTCTCACTGCTTCTTTGAGAGTCCTGTTTCTTCGCTCCGCGAGTCCATTCTGCTGAGGAGTTCCTGGTGCAGACTTCTCATGACCAATTCCTATCTCAGCGCAGAAGTCCATTAGAGGTCCATTGTAGAATTTGGTTCTGTTGTCTGATCTTATCCTCTTTACTTTTAATCCTTTTTCATTCTGAAAATGGTTGATCAGTTCAGGTAGATTAATTTTGACCTCATCCTTGGATTTGAGCAGCACCACCCATGTATATCTTGACTACTCATCAACAACTACTAACGTATATTTTCATTTTCAAATTGTGGGTGGGGTGACTGGTCCAAATAGATCCATATGAAGCAACTCTAGAATCCTCTCTGTGCTTGCTGTAACTGGCCTGATCTTGAAGGAGGCTTTCGTTTGTTTCCCGAATTGACAGGCTTTGCATACTCCTTCTTTATGAAACTTTTTCTCTGGCAGTCCTTCAACTAGTTTATGCTTCGCCAGATGTCGGATCGAGTTGAAGTTCAGATGGCTAAGTCTCTTGTGCCATAACCAGTTTAAGGTTTCTGAGGAGTTGATTGTTGTGAGGCATGTCCCTCTTACTCCACCGGACCAATCTACATTATAAAGGCCTCCTCTTCTGATTCCTATGATTATTATCCTGCATGACTCTTTGTCTATTATTTGACATTCTGACTTTTCAAATCTGACAATGTAGCCACTTTCACTCAGTTGACTTATACTGAGGAGATTGTGTTTCAGATTAGTGACTAAGGATACGTTTTGAATGATTATTCCATTGTGCCCCACGTATCCTATTCAAATCACTTGACCCGTGGCCTTGTTTCCGCAGCTGACTATTACTCCTTCATATATTTCCAGATCTTTAATCAATCCTTTTTCTCCCGTCATGTGAGTCGAACACCCGCTGTCTAATATCCAGGTTCTTGACTTCTTCAACGGATTCCTACTCTGCAACATAGAGGAAATTATTTAGGTCCCCGTATCCTTTCGGGTCCTACAAGGTTAGTCATGTGAATCCAACCTTTTGGTATCCACACTTGTTTAACTCTCACAGTATGTGAAACTAAATTAGCTTTCTGATTATTATTAGTCTGCCTTCTAAAGAGGTGTGTGCTGTGTGGATGCATGCTATTTGGAGTTGTGATCTGTGAACTCTTTGTGAAGTGATTATTGTGAAAAGGGTTTCGAGAAACATTTCTTGGTTGTGTAACCGTCACAGTCTTTTGAGTGTAGAATTGATTAGACTCTGGCCTCGAATAGGTGTTCCCCCTATTCGGATGATAAATATGATGAGCAGCAGCTCTATCATAGCTTCTCGGATTAAACTCCGATTGTTGAACAAACTTCCTTAAAACATGTGCATGTTGCTTAGTCGTTCTTGTTGGTAGAACTGGAATCCTTGCATTGGGAACATTTTGCTTATCCAGTTTTGAGAGAAGGTCAGTTTTCCTTACGACAGTTTGCTTATCCAGTTTTCTAATTGTGTTCACATTCTGTCGAGATTCCAATTCAGTTTTTGACCAGGAATTGGTCTTAACATTCTAATTTTATGTACATTTTCATGCATTTTACAAATCAGTGTGCTATTTTGAGATATATGTATTGAATCACTAATTTTTATTTTTGTTAAGGGTTTTGTTCTCTAAATTTATGCAATAAGGATTTCGTTTGAATGATAATTAAATTATTTTTAATTTAATATATAATACATGAAAAACGGATTTAAATTAAGTAGTTATGATCATTTATGGTTTTTGAAATTTTAATTAGAGGATAGAGAAAAATCATTGTATTTTACAAAATTACCCTCAAAATCGAATAATACACAATTTAATATAGAAAAAGAACACGAAAATTTTTAAATCTTGTGCATGGATATGCAAAAATACAGAGCTGAGATATATATATCCGGTGATAAAAATTCTGCCCGTGATAAAATGATAAAGCCGCTTGATTACATTTACAATGTTGCTTGATTGTGTTTTAGGTGTTGCTTGATTACAATATTGTTTGATTGTATTTTAGTTATTGCTTGATTGCGTTTTAATTATTGCTTGATTAGATATCAACCATAGATTTAATTAGATCTAATGGATAAGATTTATTCTTATTTTTAATATACTTATTTATTATTATATAATCCCATCTCTCTCTATATATACTTATATATCGAGATAATTCTGATGAAATACTTATCAACTATGCTAAAAATTGAACTACAGTAAAACGTCTATAAATTTATATACTTGAGACCAGGGAATTCTATTAATTTAGAGAAATATTTAATCAAAAAATTAATAATTTAAAGAAATTTTCAGAAAATATAATTTTGATAAAAATAAATATTGTAAGTTAAACAAATTGAATTTAATATTTTATTCATGAATTTACAAGTATCTATTAAGTTCATTGTAACTAATAAAAAAATAAGTTAGAAACTATGTATTGATTCATGTAACTAACAAAATATGTATATTTTCATGTATCTATTAAATATATTCATGTATCTATGTATTAAGGTCAATCGTAATTAATCAAATGAGTTGAAAACTATGAATAGATTAAATATAACTAAATATATTCATGCGTGATAAGTTAGAGATGAAGTTGAATTGGAGACCTCAACACCGGAACTTGTGGGTGCAATTAGAAAAATTATAGTAGTTGTAATTTTTTATGAATTATGAATTTATAATTTTGTTGGGACCTCTATATTAATAAAGGGGATCTCCAAAAAAATTTTAATTTATTATCTTATCGAATTTCCTGATTTTTTACACTGGCCCAAGTCGGGATCGAAAAAATTTATTATATAAGAGAGTTTATTAATTTAAAGAGTATATATTTATGGAGGTTTTAGGTAGTACAATAATACATCGTGGCATTTAGAAAAATAAGTCTTTATAGTTATCACTTCATTAATTAAGCATTGAAACAAGTAAATATCTGGAATTCTACATGTTTGACATTGTAATCTTGGATTGCAAAAGTGAGTAGTGACTAATGAATCGGATTATACAGTTAAATTTCATTTTGTTTAAAAATTTAATTATATGAAACCTACTTAATTATATTTTCTTTGAATTTATCACTACGATTTGACTAATCATACTGATAAATTTATATATTGATTAATTTTTTTTGATACATTTATTGAAAAAAGTAACACTAGTAAAGAAGTACTACCTCTGTCCCGGTTAAATTAATATTTTATTGTTGAATATTAAAAGATGGTCATTTTTAAAAATGAGTCTATTCAATTGGGACGTTCAATTTAATAATTGAATCAATTCTACTAAGATGGAAAGAGTACATACCTTTTTTTTTAGATGAAAGAAGTACATGCCTTGCATTTAAAAAAGTAGAGAATTTTGGTTCCGAGCTTTTGGTAGGTCGAATCGCGTTGAAAATTTTATCTTAAATTATTAAACTAATAATTAATGTGAGAGAATTGGGAAGAGGACTACTCTTTTCGAAAGAAATATATATATATATATATATAGGGAGCGGATCCAGTGAGAAAACTCTTAACGTGAGAAATTGAGAAAGATGTTTGATTGCATTTACGACATTGCTTGATTGTATTCAGGTTGTTGCTTGATTGTGCTTTAGTTGTTGCTTGATTGCGTTTTAGTTGTTGCTTGATTCAATATCAATCATTGATTTTTTTAGATCTGATGGACACGATTCATTCTTTTTTCTCACCGGGGCCTCCGAATGAGAGGGGCACCATTTTTAAAAAATATATATAGTAGTAATGTTATGTTAATTTATCTTAGTACACATTTAAAAAAAAACACTAATAAAAACTGAATTTTTAGCTTAACTAAATAGATTAACAAAAAATTATAATTTATATTTATA
This sequence comes from Plectranthus barbatus, assembly GCA_026898455.1. NCBI lineage: Eukaryota > Viridiplantae > Streptophyta > Magnoliopsida > Lamiales > Lamiaceae > Plectranthus > Plectranthus barbatus. The sequence continues at coordinate 27,442 of JAPKLW010001928.1, read as the reverse complement.
CTAACACAAATATTTAGTTCTATCTAAATTAAAAAATGAGACAAGATATTAAGATTTGTTTGTTCAACTATATAAGTATGATGATATTTATTAATAATTAAAAATAAATATTTATAGTCATCATCACATAATTTATCACAAAAATCTCATTCTTCTAAAAATTTGAAATGTCTTATAATCTAAACGTCACGGTAGTTAGATAATTCTTAATTTATTTTTATTTTTTCGAATACATATATAGCGTTTATCTTTGATGAATTTTATCAAATTTCACAACTACATGGTTTTAGATTTTATGTGCATTGTTGACTAGTTTACTTGCATAGTTTTAAATTCTTATATGTTATTTTGTTTGATTTTTTAAAGAATTTAGTTAGTTTAATTTATTTTTTTTTAATTTTCAACCGTTGTTTCATAAACTAAATACCATACGATATATGTCTTTTACACCGCTTTAGATATATTGGCTTATTTAAAAAGATTGAATAATTTCATACATATAACAATACCCATTACCGTTGCATATGTTGGGAGATTTTTACAAAATTTAAGTTATTGAAATATTATATGCGATCGAGTATGTCACAAGAAATATAGAGTGAACTTGTTTTGATATAATATTGAATATTATATTTTATTAATATTTTTATTTATAATTAAAAAAAATTAGGACACCATTTTTCTTATTCGCACGGGGCCTCCAAAATTACAGGGCCGGCATTTAATTTTTTAATATGCTTTGTGGATTATTAATTTGTTTTTCTTCAATAAAGAGTCGAAAATAATACAAATATGCTAACTATAAAGAGCAGTAGTCATGGTTGATGTCTAATTTTTGGTTAATGTTTTGATTTTTTTTGTGTTAAGTCTTAAATTTTTTTTGAGTCAATGTTATCTCTATGTATTGTCCTCCAACTGGTGCCTTCGACGTCCATTCTGCGATTGGCTTTCAAAATATTTTCTGAGCTCGTTATTTTCTTGGCCAGTGTTGATATTTTCTATTTGGTGGTCGCTTCAGTTATATCATGCCATAATTCTCCTATTATAGTTAGAATAATTCTCAATTGAAAATTTCGACAGTCGATTAGACTCCAAAGTAATTCAAAACAGTTAGTTTGTTAGGTATCCTCATCAGTGATCCGACCGCAACCCAACCATTTAACAAAATACTAATTATTCTTTTATTCATCCATGACATACCATTTGATATTATTCACTCTCTCATCAGTGACTCAACCCAACTATATCTTTTTAATTAAAATATTAATTATTCTCTTCTCCAATATTATATTAAAAATATTTTAAATTCATAATTATAATAAATAAATTATTATGTACTAAGAACCCATAATTTACTTGATAAATACTCCCTCCGTCCCAGCAAAATTGTCATATTTCTAAAAATGACAATTTTTTCACACTGAATAATAAAATATTAATCCCACTAACTAATTCTATACTTACAACTCTTAATTTCCATGCCGAAAAGAAAAATAACTATTCGCATGGGACGGAGGGAGTGAGAATTGTAACAATAAATATAAAATATTAGGCTTTAATCATGGAGAACATAATTTTGATATTTATTTAAATATATATAATTTTTATTATGTTTTAAAAATCGTCATTTTCGAATTTGATTTTACATTTTTGCAAGTTATTTTATACATTTAAATTATGATTATTCTAGTTCTAGAAATAATAATTAAACGAAAAAAAAAATACCCAACATTGAATGGAAAAACAAAAGACAAGGAAAGAAAACAAAAGTAGGAAAAAAGAAATAGAGAAAAAATGATAAAAGTAATATATTATGCCAATAGCTAGTGTTTGTCAGATGGTTGAAGTTGTTTGCAGAGCCACCGTGGCCGCAAGTTGTAAATTCTTTTTCATTTATTTTTATTATTTTATATTATTATTTTATTAATGACTACATCTAAATATTTGCCGATGTGGATAGTAAGAGACTACTCATTTCGATAGTATTTAATGGTCCCCGATCAAAGTTATAACGCTTGTGAACGTCGAAATTAAGTGTGTGGGTCAGAATTTATTGAGCCAATTATCTCTTGAGAGTAGCGGTGTGCACGGTCCAGTTTGGCCTGCTAGAGGGATGAAATATGGAGCAAATCAATAATTACAGTTTCAATTTTTTACAAACTTACGCTTTTAATTTTTCACAAACCAAATAATTATTTCAAATCAAACCGGTCAAACTATATTAAAATGTTTGGTTCAGCCGTCTTAATGGGTTTGAAACATTATTCAACTAATATTATTGCAAATAATGAAATTTGTATATCGATTTTAATGAATGATAAAAAATATAAAACTAATATAAATATATTTCGCTCGTCATTAATTATAAATAGGAGATAAGTGATAAATAAATAATGTTGTGGTTGCAAGAAAGTTGAAATATAAGTTAATTTAAAGGGTTCCAATTCGAAAGAATATAAACGTCGGACATGTATATGTTAGCTTTCTATCAAATAATATTTTATTATCATTATTATATTTAAAATAACTTTATTTATACGGTCGTCCAACTGAAATAGCTGGTCTCATTATTCAAATTGTTGGCCGAACCAAATAATCTGGTTAAGATTTTTCATACTAACCTGACCAATCATTTTTCTCAAACCAGCCAAACCAACTAAATTAATTTGACTTGGCTTATTCGACCAGTTTCAGCCAAACCGTGCACACCGCTACTTGAGAGTCAGCTAACACTTTACAATTTACTTAGATGGAACAAATCTTTAGTTGGGTTCAATTATATTCCGACAACTCTTAGTTGTCAGGTTCAAAACACAGTAAATAAAATAATAACTTAAAGTAGTAAGTAATGTTGCAAATGAGACTAGATATTGTAGTTGTTGGGCCAAAAAAGATTGGGCTATAAAAACTATGCCCAGGTTCATTAGAAACTGATAACTCCCTAAAGGAGTTATTATTTTAGTATTTTATAAGTGTCTTTTATGTTCTTTTGGTTGTTTCTATCCCATTTTAAGTTATTATTGTGTTGTATTTACCTTTGTTTGCATTCTATGTCTTGTATAGTTGTGTTTTGCTGTTTTTAGTTGTTTTGCAAGGAAAAAGAGTGAGATTAACTAGGTTTCAAGCCAAATAAATGAAAGAGTAATCTGCTGACTGTTATGCTAGAGCATCTGAGTGGCATTACTGGGAGCTGAGAGACTGCACCAGGGGGGACCACTTTGCTGTCACTAAAGCAAAAGTGCTTTTCAGAGCTGTTTCTAGCTTTACAAGTGTCACTCGAATTTTGTAGACAGCACACAAGGGCAAAACAGGCAGCACACCTTTTTTTTGGATAAAGTAGGGCAAAACAAAAGGGGATCTCAACCATTCTTCTTGAAAAAGCCACAATTTTAGAGAGAGAAATTTTGGGAGGCTGCGCAGAGATGGAGGAAGGAGAAGAGCAGCAGCAACTGGGCACAGTGTTGCTGGTTTTCTTGCTTCTTTAGTTTATGTTTTTGATCAATACAATGAATGATAGCTGGAACATGTTTAAGTTTTATTTTATTTTTAGTTTAAGTATGAGCTAAGTTACTTTGCACTTGGGTTGTGGATTCTAGATTTGATCTTGAATATATGTTAATGATTGTTTTTGCTTGAATCTGAGTTTGTTTATGATTTTGGAATGATTGTTCTCTTGAGCACGGAAGTGGATAGAGAAATATCACCTATTGAGACCGGAAGGAGATGTAGGTTGAGGAAGTCATAAACAATTGTGTTTCTTACATAGGCATATGAGGGGATACAACTTAATAAATAACCAAGATCTGAATTCTATTCATCTGATTGTCATGGGAAGGATAGGAATATGATGCATGATAGGAAGGTGTAGATCTAGTAGAGTGGAAACTTGCTAGGCACTTTGTGTGTGGTTTTAAGACTCAGAGTTCATGCGAGACCTATGCTCTAGCATATAGGACAGTGAAAGATTAAAAAACTATAACTCAAGTGTGTTACTCTTCCTTTGTTTGCACGTGTTAGTGGTCATTTGTGATTAGTTTATGATCAGAAGGGTTGCTAATCTTGTTCATTTCAGTTTCCTTTCCATTTCAGTTTATTGCACTTTTAATTTGAGTATGCATCATCAAACCTATTTTGCAAGCAATATTGTGTGCACGACTTGATCACACACACTCTATGGTTCGATATCTGGTCTCCTAGATTATATTACTTGTCGATTACATATACTTGCACATAGTTCTGTAGTAACATTGCAGCACAACCACAATAGAAACGGCCACGACCCGGAGAAGGCCCGATCAAACAAGCTCCTCCAAGCTTACCATGACATACCTAACAAAACTAACCCAACTAGCCACGACCCACCAGCAGGGTCCGGCTCCTGTAGAGCACGACCCAAGAGGCTCAAATCACGACCCACTAGCTAAGGGACCACCGCAGATCCTCACATCCTAGTCCTCCTAACAAGGAGTTCCGAAACCAATGCACACGACCCCTCAATGAGAATAAGAAGGTCAAGTCCCAGGTCGCGCAAAGCTCGGAAAGAAGTTCATAACCCTATTCCAACTACCCCACAAAAGTCGGAACTACCTCTAGATTCTCCGCACCACCAACGGGAAGGACTCTCCGCCTAGCTGAAACCCTAGCTCCACGAGCCCGAAGAAAGTGCAACGACCACCGCCAATGGTTTCCATGAAGATCGAAACTGCCCCCGAAATTAGCTAGGGTTGTAACGACTCCCTTGAATTATAAAAGGGTCATCGATAGTTCATTTCACACACATTTTTTTGGCTTAATACGTTTGTACTTTCAAATTTACTTTGCTTAATTCTCTTATTATCAATAACATATTAATCTTATTACATTGCTCTTTGGTCATATTCTATTTGAATTATAACAAGTTCCAAGGGTCCCTATCTAATCACAAATTGAACCTCAACAATTTGCTGCCCACCATGGGGCATTTTGAACAAAGATTTGATCTCTTTTGCAGGAAATAGCTGAAGGACAGGCTCCGACAGTAAGCTCCGATGTTGAAAGCTCCCTCTCTAGGCAGGCGGAGGCCTCGAAAACCATAGCAATGGCGCTCCAGAATCTCCTGCTTGGGATGGAGTAGAACCGCGCGATGCAACTGGCACCGAGTTTTCCTCCGCCGTCCCCTTCGTTGATGAACGATCCGAACGTGGCACAACTCATGAACCTGGTCCGAGATGCACAACAAGAGATTGCAAGGATCAACCTCCAGATGGAGCAGATTGAAGGGATTCGTGAACTGAATCACGAAGTCCGTTTGCTCAGATCTTTAATTGGAATATCAAATATAAATTGCTATGCCTATGATTATACCTAGCATGCTCCTATTGATTATGCATAAGAAGGTTTATGCGGAATACCTGGATTGCAAAACCTTGAAGAACGAGTGCGCGGAGATTCCTCTTGATCTCTTTTCCACGCACAAAGATTAATACCCTAACAGATGAAAGGAATTAAATCTGATGAAAATATAATGATCTTTTCAAAAACAGAAGAGGGAGAGAAGAAAGAAGATCCTCCAGATCTGTATCCCAACTAAATATGAATATCTGGTGAAGATTCCCTTCAGATTCCTTGCCCGGTTGAGAAGCAGAATTTCTTCCTCGTTTCTCAGATCTAGTCGATCACCACAGCTCCCAAATTCTGGTTTGCTGTGTGCAACTTATGATCTTGTGGTGTGTTGAGATCTGAGGAATTGAGGCCTATTTATAGGAAAATACTGGACTTCTATTGGGCCTGAGTTTCATGGGCAAGACCAGGGACCAGAATGCAAATAGCAAATAAGGCCTATCAATTAATTAATTCTCATATTCAACCCAGAATATAATTAATTAATTAATATTGATTCATTCCACCAGAGAATCAATATTGTCCTACCTATTTGCTACCACGTTTTGAGGTACGAGTTGCATGAGCTCGGTTTATCCCCACATTTAAGTTTATAGACATTCGTTAATTAATTTAAGCTCTGACAAGCTATTTAATTAATTAACATCATATATTCCTCAGTCAATCCACTCAAACCTTTTCACTTATGCTTGAACTTAATCATCCTGCAGGAATTTAGCATAACGAACCTTTTGAGCTGCTCAGGGAATGTCACCATCCTATACTGGATGCGGTTACCTAGTTCCAGTACCAGACAGTCATACACAAACTGCTATTACCCAAGATACAGATATACAAGCTCAACCAGAGCCTTTCACTGCAACTCAAAGTAATACACAATCTGCATATACTTCTATACCTTCATATAGGCTTAGGATCTCATCAAGCCATAAAGAACTAGATTCTTTTAATGTCAGATAAAAGAATCGATCTCGACTTAGGTCCTTATCAATGTGTGCCCCACACCAGCATACCAAGTCATCCAAGATAAGATGCTTATTACTCCGTATGCTGCAGCCTACACCGATAGTTTATCCTGGAACTGTCTCAGCTGTGATAACTATTTATATCTTGCTAGTTCAAACGATCCATACAATCCTCCGTGATCTACTACACACCGTATGATCTTCCTATCTTCGAGATAAGAAGATAATTGCGTTTGCAACACATGTTTGTTAATTCAGACAGGAGATGAACATACAACATTTATGATTCCCTGTATATTAACGAATCGACCTTGTACATAATATACCAATCATAATGCTTTCAGTATATAAATCCATCAATCTCCCACTTATACTCAAAGCATTATACAGGTTCTTTCCAGAGTATAACGCGTCTAAACTAATCTAGCTATTACATCAATCATTCTATGTGGCTGGCTTTGCCCTCAGCCCAAGGTTACGTACTTGCATCTCGTAGACCTTCTGAGGCAGAGCTTTTGTGAATGGATCCGCTAGATTATCTTTTGTATCAATCTTCTCTACTAGCACATCACCCCTTGCTACGATTTCTCGTATAATATGGTACTTCCTTTCAATGTGTTTTGTTGCTCTGTGTGTTCGTGGTTTCTTTGAGTTAGCCACAACTCCCAAATTATCACAATATACAGTGATAGTCTTGGGCAGCTTGGGAATCACGTCCAACTCCAGAAGGATGTTTCGAAACCATACTGCTTCTTTCGAAGCTTCAGAACCTGCCACATATTCTGCTTCCATGGTGGAGTCAGCAATGCACTTTTGCTTTGCACTCCTCCATGATATGGCCCCACCTCCCAATGTAAACACATAGTCAGAGGTGGACTTCTTTTCGTCTCGGTCTGCCTGGAAATCTGAATTAGTATAACCCAAGGGGCACAACTCCTCACACTGATAGACGAGACAATAGTCTCTAGTCCTTTTCAAGTATTTGAGTATGTGCTTTACCGCGGTCCAATGCGCCTGTCCAGGGTTAGACTGGTATCTTGCTATCATGCCTACAACAAAGCATATATCTGGCTTCATACATAGCATTGCATACATGAGGCTCCCCACGGCTGATGCATACGACACATTGCTCATCTCATCTTTCTCCTTTTGTGTCACCGGACACTGATCCATGGAAGGATGTATGCCATTTTTGAAGGGTAACAGACCTTTCTTGGCAGTTTGCATGCTGAAACAGGCAGTCACAGTATCCACATATGATCCTTGAGACAAGTTCAACATCCTCTTATTGCGCTCCCGCAATACTTTTACCCCTAGGATGTATCCTGCCTCCCCAAGGTCCTTCATTTGAAACTATTCGGATAACCACGCCTTTATGCCTGGCAATACTTCCACATTGTCACCAAATAGGAGAATATCATCTACATAAAGTGCAAGGAACACCACGCTTCCGTTGACACATAGACGGTACACGCAACTCTCGTTTGAACATTGTGAAAATCCATAGGATTTAATCACTTCATCAAAACGCAAATTACATGACCGCGAAGCTTGTTTAAGTCCATACAACGACTTCTTTAGCTTCCAAACCAAATGTTCTTCGCCTTTCTGCACATAACCTTCTTGTTGTTGCATATAGATGTCCCTACCTTCTTCAAGGTACCCGTTTAGAAATGCGGTTTTGACATCCATCTGCCAGATCTCTAGGACCTTTTGCGCTGCTATGGCTAGGAGTATACGAATGGACTAAATCATGGCTACCGGTGAGAAGGTCTCGTTATAGTCTACACCTTCTTTCTGACTATAACCCTTCGCCACCAGCCTTGCTTTGAAAGCTGTAATTTCACCATTCGCTCCTTTCTTTCTTTTGTATACCCATTTGCACCCTATGGCTCGATAGTCATCTGGTAAATCAGTTTTCTGGTATACATCCATAGCCGTAATGGATTCTATTTCCAAATCCATGGCGATCAACCATTTGTCTGCATGTTTATCAGATACCGCCTCATCATATGTCCAGGGATCGGTATCATCCAGTCCATTTTCCGGGATCAAGTCAGAGGACTCTCCCACGAACATATACCTCTCGGGTTGGTGGACAACCTTCCCACTACAAGGGTTGGTGGACAATCTTCCCACTACGACGAGGCATCTGAACTATGTCAGTAGTTGGCACAGTACCCGTTGGTCCTATACCTTGCATTAGTGGCAGTGTTGGTATTTCCTCACCTATTACAGGTGGATTTACCACTACATTGGGCTTTCCTGATGGAATCGCTTCTTTATCCTCAAGCTCGTGGAGGATAATTTCACTCTTGGATCTGTGGTTTCTTACATATTCATCCTCCAAGAATCTTGCGTTAGTACTGACAACCACTTTCTGATTCTCAAGACAATAAAAGTAACCACCATTCGTTTGCCTGGGATATCCTACAAACAACATCAGCTTACACCTACTTTCTAACTTATCAGGTTCCTTTGTTAGCACATATGCTGGACAACCCCAAACCCTCACTCTGTTCAAACTTAGCTTTCGCCCATACCAGAGTTCCAGAGGCGTTTTAGGAACTGATTTAGAAGGTACAAGGTTAATCAAATAGGCCGCTGTCTCCAAGGCATATCCCCAAAACGAAATTGGCAAGCTTGCATAACTCATCATCGACCTGACCATTTCCAAGAGAGTTCTATTTCTCCTTTCCGCTACACCATTTTTTGAGGGGTTCCTGGTGCAGTCCACTGGGATGTAATCCTATTGTCTGACAAGTATTGCAAGAACTCGTTACTGAGGTATTCCCCACCACGATCTGATCGTAGTGTTTTGATAGTCTTACCTAGCTTCTTTTCTACCTCGGTCCTAAACACTTTGAATTTCTCAAAGCATTCAGACTTGTGGCAAAGCAAATAGACATATCCGAATCTTGAGTAAATGTCAATGAATGTGGCGAAGTACTCATAACCTCCATGAGCTTGCGTGGACATTGGTCCACATAAGTCAGAGTGGATCAATTCCAACACATCCTCTGCTCGAGACTGATTTTCCTTAAAAGGCTTGGTCGTCATCTTTCCCTCTATACAGGATTCAGAGATTTGATGCGGTACCACTTGAAAAGAATCCAAGAGCCCATCACATGCTAATCTTTTAATCCTCTTTAGATTGATGTGACCTAGTCTCAAGTGCCAGAGATATGTTTGATACTCATCGGAAGAAAACTTTCTCTTTAAATGATTATTATTATTGGATGAGTTTGCAACATTCACAGAAGATTTATGCATACAATCAATGTTATAGAGAGAGTCAATCAGTTTGCCACGACGGATAACACCGTTATTACCATTGATAGAAACTCCACTATAAAAAATAACTGAATATCCATCACTAAATAACTTGGAAACTGAAATTAAGTTTCGCCAAAAAATCGGCACATATAAAACATCTCTCAAAATCAAAACATTGTTTTCAAAGCATAAAGTAAAATCTCCAATGGCTACTGCTGAGACTCGCTCTCCGCTGCCCATTGAGATGGTAATCTCGTCATGCTTCAGCTGCGTTGTTGGCCTGAACCCCTGCAAAGTATAACAAACATGATCAGTAGCTCCAGCATCCACTACCCAAGAATGGGTAGAAACCAATGCTAAACATGTTTTCGTTATAAATGCACATGACGTACCTTGTCTACCCGTGCTAGGCACTAGACAATCTACTTCACTTCGCTTGCGTTTGCATGACCTGGTGATGTTTTCTGCCAGATCAGCTTCATCTAACCTTTTAAGCATTTCTTTTGCTTCAGCAACTGTCTTGTCAAAAGCTGACAAAGTTGGAGCAAACTCGAATGCTATCATGTCAGATTCCTCTCGCATAAGGACCAAGAGTAACTCAGGAAGAGTAAACTCGCGCCTGGTACCGAGGGACTCGATGAAATCATTATAAGAATCAGATAGAGAGTGCAGGACAATGTTTATTTCTGCCCGCTTACTAATTCGTCCACCTCTCTTTCTGTACTTTCTCATAATTCTCATCATACTGACGAAGTGCAGAATCAACGAACTCCCATCAATCATCCTCTTCCAGACCAGGTCCTACAAAAGATCATAACTGACAGTTTGTCTCACCTTCCCATATACTTTCACAAGATCCCTCCATATCTCGACAACAGTTTGGTATTTTTCGTACTTGAGCCTTAATTCTCTAGACAGAGTTCTCTTAATGAGAATGCGGGAAAACTCATCAAAAACTCTCCATCTTTCATTAAATTCCCGCTCATAACCAGTACAGTTCCAATACTTGGGAGATAGAGGGTCCATGTAAAGTACACGGGCATGTTTTGCAGTGCAGAGTATTTCCATGAAGCAAGACTTCCACTCAGGAAAATTCGGACCAGTTAAAGGGTTTGATGTCAACAGGTTAATGATATGAGCAATAGACATGTCTGAAAATAATAAATTAAAGCAAAACTTAAAACGTAGTCGCAAACAATTGAAACAATTAAATATTGAAACCTTATGATAAAACAATATTAATGTTTCCTCCAATTTTCCAAAGTATTACTATTGCAAGCCACACATGTGGACGCTTACAAAAAAACTCTTAACCAGACTGCATCTTTCAATTCCAGTCCTTTAATTCCAATCCATGCCCGGGTTCCTTAGACAAATGGAATTAATAATTGGAGACTAACTTAAGACCATATTATCCTACTGTGCAGGGACATCACAAATGAGTTATACTCTGGATAACATCTAAGCTAGCTTACCACAAAAGTCAACCCTCCCATCTAAGGATCTACTAGGACACACCTGATCCCTATAATAAGGCTGTCTCATTTAATTCAATCCCTAGAGAACTTATGAAAATTCAATACGCAAGCTACACATGTAGACGTTTACGCATGAACTCCCACTTCTCACATGAAATAAATGTTTGTTTTAAGAAATCCTATCTATTAGAACTTATGAATAATAAATTAAGTAAGCTACATATGTAGACGTTTACCTAATAAATTACTCACTTCTAATAAAGGATCGCTTTGTGGAAGTCTGATTAAATTATGAGCTTAGTAATTTTAAATTCATAAGGTTCAATTGCACAGTTTATTTTATGTAGCCATAATTATAACATTGCTTAAATTCTATCACGTATAGCATGAACCCCGCATTTATAGTTATAATTAATTACACAAAATAAATCACATAGCATGCTTTAAAGCTGTAAATAAAAGCAGTAAACGTGCTCCTATTATCTACAACATGCTTATATGCTGCGCAATTAATATAAACACATATATCATGCAAAGACAGACAATAAAACAATTAAAAAATGTCCTCATGGCCCCCATTATACAAAAATAAAAATAATTCTAACTATTACACGTTGGAATTATTTTTACAGATCTTCGACTGAGCTCCCACTACTTGGACTGTGATCTGACTTTATTTTCTGAATTCGGGTCTCCAAGGTTTAATCCATCAGAAAATTGGACAACTGGGCCAGTTAACCAAATCGTAGGCCCAGGCACACATTGCAAGCCCAATAGCCTGCAAGAACATGGCCCGATGAGCCACCATCGGTGAACCACCGCCGCCGCTGTGAGGGCTCCCGGGATCACGCAGCAGCCTTGCACGTACGTGCATGGTTGCAGCCCGTGATTCCGCCTCCTTCGGCCGTTGCCCATTTTTCATGCAGCCGCCCCGGCTTACCCCGATTGTCGCCCGAACTGCCGTGCACCATCTTCTCCACCGTCGGCATCCGTGACTCGCCGGAATTGCCTAGGAGACAAGACCAGAAGCTTGCACGAACCGCGTGCAAACCCTAGGGTTTGCCATGCCCCGGTTCACGCCCAGCTCCACCTCCAATGTCCCTGGCCCGCGACCCCAGCGATCGAGCCACTTCCGCACCACCTTCGCCTTGCCGACGACGTCCGAAGGAGGGAAGAGCGTTGTTGGAATTACGCACGGGGTTGCGCAGGTCCCAACATCCTCGCCCCCATCCCTCACGTTGCCAGCCCAGGGCCGCCGCACCGTGCCTGCCAATTATTGGCCGCGCGGCTGCTGCCCGTCGCGCGCTGGAAATCCTAGGGTTTCCGCGCGGCTGCGCTGCCGTCGTGGCTACCATGCACCGTCACCGCCGTGCCCTCGCCGCGCGCGACTACCATGCATAGTCTGCTGCCGTGCCGGTGCTGTCGTGCACCATCGTGCGGCCCTTTGTTCTTCGTGTTCTTCGTTCTCGATTTTACAGATTTAATTTTTTAAAATAAAAGATTACATTGAATACACCTAATTACAATTTGAAAAATCTAAATCTAACCACATATTTATCTCATGGGTGAAAAACGAATCCTTATAAAAGGGCGGATTAACCAAAGAAACACGAGGACGAAAAACATAATCATACAATCCAAAAACCATTCATAGCATTCAATCAATAATAATAATCATGCAAATCATAGGCAATATTATTTTTTCCGATAGAGCCAATTAATGAACCTGGCTCTGATACCAATTGAAGGGATTCGTGAACTGAATCACAAAGTCCGTTTGCCCGGATCATAAATTGGAATATCAAAAATAAATTGCTATGCCTATGATTATACCTAGCATGCTCCTATTGATTTTGCATAAAGAAGATTTATGCGAAATACCTGGATTGCGAAACCCTGAAGAACGAGTGCGCGGAGATTCCTCTTGATCTCTTTTCCACGCACAAAGATTAATTCCCTAACAGATAAAAGGAATTAAATCTGATGAAACTATAATGATCTTTTCGAAAACAAAAGAGGGAGAGAAGAAAGAAGATCCTCTTGATATGATCTTCAGACATGTATCCCAACTCAATCTGAATATCTGGTGAAGATTCCCTTCAGATTCCTTGCCCGGTTGAGAAGCAGAATTTCCTCCTCGTTTCTCAGATCTAGTCGATCACCACAACTCCCAAATTTGTGTTTACTGTGTGCAACTTATGATCTTGTGGTGTGTTGAGATCTGAGGAACTGAGGCCTATTTATAGGAAAATACTGGACTTCTATAGGGCCTGAGTTTCATGGGCCAGACCTGGGACCAGAATGCAAATAGCAAATATGGCCTATCAATTTATTAATTCCCATATTCAACCCAGAATATTATTAATTAATTAATATAGATTCATTCCACCAGAGAATCAATACTGTCCTACCTATTTGCTACCACGTTTTGAGGTACGGGTTGCATGGGCTCGTTTTATCCCCACATTTAAGGTTACAGACATTCGTTAATTAATTTAAGCTCTGACAAGCTATTTAATTAATTAACATCTTATATTCCTGAGTCAATCCACTAAAAACTTTTAACTTATGCTTGAACTTAATCAGCCTGCAGGACTTTAGCATAACGAACCTTTTGAGCTGCTAAGGGAATGTCACAATCCTATACTGGATGTGGTTACCTACTTCCAGTACCAGATAGTCATACACAAACTGCTAGTACCCAAGATACAGATATACAAGATCAACCAGAGCCTTTCACTGCAACTCAAAGGATTACACAATCTGCATATACTTATGTACCTTCATATAGGCTTACGATCTCATCAAGCCATGGAGATCTAGATTCTTTTAATGTCAGATAAAAGAACCGATCTCGACTTAGGTCCTTATTAATGTGTGCCCCACACCAGCATACCAAGTCATCCAAGATAAGATGCTTATTACTGCGTATGCTGCAGCCTACACCGACAGTTTATCCTGGAACTGTCTCAGCTGTGATAACTATTTATATCTCGCTAGGTCAAACGATCCATACGATCTTCCGTGATCTACTACACTGTATGATCTTCCTATCGACGAGATAAGAGGATAATTGCGTTTGCGACATATGTTTGTTAATTCAGACAGGAGATGAACATACAACATTTATGATTCCCTGTATATTAACCAATCGACCTTGTACATAATATACCAATAATAATGCTTTCAGTATATAAATCCATCACAAATGACGAGGGCCCATCGGGAAGTGCTCAAGGAAGACCAGCGCCTTCGGGCGGCAAGACCTACGACAAACTACCAGCCGTTGGTCATGGCCCCCGAGAGTTCCACTCGGCGTCCTCCGGTTACCCCGAGGAATCTGAACGTGGAATTTGACCAAAAGACCAGCGGACGTGGCCAGAACGTCCCTCCTAACAGTGGGGAAGGCTAAGAACTGGGGCTGGTGAGACCAAACTCCCGGCAGCCGCCACGATGACAATGAGCGCAATCTAGAGCTTCTTGAACTACTTCGAGTCTCTGTTGCCTTGTATTTTAGTAGTACCACCACCGGAAAGAAACATCGCGAGGGAGAGCTATGCAAACTCACCCTTTATCCCCAACGTTGCCAACATCGAGATCTCAGCAAGGTTCATCCCACCGAACTTTGTTCCATACAATGGGACTACAGATCCGGAGAACCACATTGTTATCTACAAGCAGAAGATGTTCGTTGCATCAATACCAGTCGAGGAGTGGGAAGCATGCACGTGCAAGAACTTCGGGTCCAGCCTGACCGGACCCGACTTGGAGTGGTTCGTGAGCCTCCGCGAGGATGCATATCCACCATTGCTGAACTTCACCAGCTCTTGAGGTGGCAAAACGCCAACAGCTAAAAATTGGAAAAACACCCCGATGAACTCTATGCCATCATACAAAAGCCCAGGGAGCCCCTGCGCTCCTACGTCGCCCGCTTCAACAAGGAGCTGGTCAACATCCCAAATTGCCCTCAGTCGATCGCAAATGGGGCTTTTAGGAAGGGTCTCGACATAGACTTGGACTTGTACAAGGTACTGACTTTGTACCTGTGCTAGATGTTGGATGACGCCCTCAACAAGGCTGGGGCTCCTATTAGGTGGGAAGAAGACGAACCCTACCAGGTCTCAAGGAGGAATGTTGTCCGCACTCCAGGGAGATCATCGAGAGAGGACAAATAAAAACCTCGTGACAAGAAGGAGGCCAGGTCGCATCCGTACACACGACTGCCAAGGAGCAGCACTCCCTACGTGCCTGACTACACCCTGAGCATAGAACCTTCGCACTTGGTGAACAACGTGCTCAAATAGATGTCTGGGGCTATAAGATGGCCTCCTTGGATGATGACCGACCCAGCCTTGGGGGCGCCAAGATATTATGCAAATTCCATAACTACCACAGTCATCGTACAGAGAAGTGTCGTGCACTATGAAATGTAGTCATGGAACTCTTGAAAAAGGGCTTGCTTATGGAGTATCTGTCGCCAAAGGGAAAGAAGACCTGGACCCAAGGAAAAACCAACCCCGGGAAGAAGCCAAAAGATGTCAAACCTCCGCCAGCATCTCCAACCATGGAGAAAACAGTGCACTATTTCATAGGAGGATCAGAAGTCTGTGAGATCAACCGTAGCTTGGCCAAGATAGCTTGTCGCACCGCCAGAAATGCGGATGGAGTACCCCGCCAGAACCTGGAGCACGAAATCATTGAGTTTACTATCGAAGAATTGTCAGGAATCTATCATCCACACCACGACGTTCTGGTCATATCGTTGCTGATCTCGAGCTGCCGCATTCGTTGGATCTTGGTGGACAGTGAAAGGTCGGCTAACGTATTGTTCTTTCAAGATTTCAAGGGAATGAGCATTCCCGAGTTGAAGTTAATCAAAAACATCACCCAACTGACTGGGTTCAGTGGGGGGAGAAAAGAAACACATTATGGGATGTACATCTTCCCATCTACTGTGGCAGAGAGAATTTGGACCTAACCTTCCAGGTCGTAGACGCTCCCTCGGCCTACAATGCTATCCCGGGATGACCATGGTTGCACGAGCTCCAGGCCATCCCCTTCACTTACGTTCAAGTAGTTAAATTTCCCACAAGATGGGGAATACACATCATCCATGGCGAGTGGACGACGTCCAGGGAATGCTACTACACCAGCCTCAAGGCGGTGAACACCATTGAGGAATCGATCAAATCCATGCCTCTCGAAGACCTGGAGAAGGTCCATCTGGGCGAACATGATCCTGCCTAGACGACCTTCATCGGAGCGGAGCTAACTCTAGTGGTACGCATCGAGCTTGTACAGTTTCTACGAATCAAAACTCCATGTCTTCGCATGGTCCCACAAAGATATGATGGGGATTGACTCAGAGGTGATGAACCACAAGATGCAAGTGCATCCCCATAAGAAACCTGTCCAACAAAGGCGACAAAAGTTCACCCCAGAAAAGAATCAGGCTATCAACGAGGAGATCGATAAGCTCCTGTGTATTGGGTTGGTCTGGGAAGTTAAATATCCGACGTGGCTGGTGATAAGTTCATTATTTCACTCACTTATCTATATTATTTTCCTACTATTTTATGTAGTTTTATTGAGTTTATATATATATTTTATGCATGAATGTCAATATTAGGTGGTTCAAGGTGTGTTTTGATGTTTATGCAGGTTTTTAGGCCCAAACTCACGAGAAAATTGTTCCGAAAGCAGTGACGTGTAAGAGTAGCAGTGAAGAGTTTTTCCACAAGAGGAACTCGGGCTATTGCCGCATGGAAATGGATGATGCTTTGAGTTAGCTCTCCAACGCAACTGGAATCGGGTCAATCGGAGTTCGGAGGAGGAAGTTATGGCCAAAACCATGAGACCGCGTAGAAGAGACGAGAAGCCGCGTCGACAGATGCCAATCAGCATCGATCGATGGAGACCAGGAAGCCTCGTCGATCGACGTGGATCAGCCATGATCGACGCGAGCCTCTCTGCTGGAGCGGAAATCTGATAAAAATCGGATTTATTCATATCTTTAGCCCTAGAATTGATAGGATACACCCCCACCTCTATAAATATCCTAATAATGTCGATTTTGAGAGTACCTTTTGACCTTTTTATCATACTTCATTCCAGATTTCAATTTTTAGAGAGATTTCCAAGAATTTTAGAGTTTATGTTTGAAGACAGAAGTTTGTGGGAAGACATTCAGATACAAGTTTCTATGCAATTCAGGTTGTATTTTTCTATGATGAATATTCCTCTGAATATGTGGAACTAATCTCTTCCTCAGATTCTAGGGTTTCGAATTATCAATGTATACATGTTTGATTAATTGAATTATTTTCCCTTTCCCTTCGTAGTTTGTGAAATCTGTGCTTATTCATAATCTTGATTTGTTGGCCACATCTTAGGATTATCTAGTTGATTACATGAGACGTAACTGTGATAGTTTTCAATTGAAAGAGATTTTCACAATATAATCTGATTTCTTGTCGTAACTGAAGGAGATTGATTGTAGAAATAAATCTGTAGATCTTTGGAGTTAGTTTATTTATCTTGAGACCGAGCGGAGATAGGTAATTAATTAATCTACTTTACGAATTGTCCAACAAAGAAGTTCGTAATACTTTTCTGATGTTTCACTACGAAGAGGAATTAAAATTGGGAATTAATCAATTCATTCATCCATGTCATACTTGATAGGTAGATATCCCTGGAATCTGTGCTTCTCTTATTTGAATCCAAAAGCCTTTTAATTTCCTGTTTAATTTTTATTAGCAAGTATTACAATTTTCAAAACAACCAAAACTTTTTAATTGCTTTTCCTAACCAGTATTTTAAGAACGTCTGATTTAGTATTTAGGATTTTTCGTTGCTTCATTCCCCTGGAACAATCCGAATGGAAGGGATCTTCGCCATAACCCACTGTTCGATGACAATCCCGACAATGGAGAGGTTGACAACCAGGATCCGCCAGGGGAATCTGATGATGAGAAAGAAGAGGAGGCCATGCAGAACCGGTATAAACCTCGGTTCAGGGAGACAAATTTCAGGATTGGCATCAATGCCAACAATTTTGAACTGAAGACCGGATTGGTACAGATGGTGCAACAAAATCAATTCGGAGGAAGACCTACTGAGGACCCCTATGCGCATTTGGATAAGTTCATTATGCTCTACAACACTGTCAAAATTGGAGGAGTCAGCAAGAGTGCCATCCGAATGCGTCTGTTCGCATTCTCTCTGAGGGATAAGGCACAATCATGGTTCACCGCACTGGACAAAGGAAGCATAAGCACGTGGACCGAATTGAGGAATGAGTTTCTGGGGAACTTTTTCCCTCTGAATGTTATTAGGCAAAGACGGAAAGAAATCATCAGGTTCGCTCAAAGGCCTGACGAGAGCTTCAGTGAGACGTGGGAGAGATTCAAAGAGCTATTGAGAGCCTATCCCGGACATAGTTTTCCGCCAGGAGAACAAGCTGAGGCGTTCTATGAAGGGCAGAATGATAAGACAGCCAAGTTGGTGGACACCACACTAGGAGACACAATCATGACAAAAAGTGGAAAGAAGGCCATGGAATTCTTCCAAAAGATGGCCAACAACACTCAACGGTGGTCCTCAAGCCGAACTCGGCCTGTGATGGCGGTCGAGAAAGTGGTGGAAAAAGTTGCCGAGCAACCCGATTTGGCAGCCGAGCTGAAAAAGCTTAGGGAAGAGTTTGCTAATCTGAAGCAAGAGAAAACAGTTGCTGCAGTCGAAGCAGTGCAGTGTCCAACAGAGGAAGGCAATGCTGAGGTAAATTTCATTCAAAGGGGCGGTTATCAAGACAACTACCGAGGAGGATATCAGCAACACAATCAGCAGAATAACCAGCCCTATACCTACAATCACGCGAGGAACCATCCTGGATTTTCCTACGCGAACCCCCACGCCGCAGAGCAACCACCACCAGGATTTTCCATACAAGAAGGAGCAATAGTGGAGAAGAAGAAGCCAAATCTCGAGGAGATTTTGGCCAAGTTCATGGAAGGCTCTACTGATACTGTAGCCAAGTTGAAGCAAGAAATTGCAGGCGTGAATACTAAAGTGGACCAGGTGCAGAAGCATGTACAAATCATAGAAACCCAGGTCAGCCAGATCGCCGATGCCCTCGGAGCCCAGCACAAGCCTGGGCAACTTCCGAGCAACACTCAGATGAACCCCAAGAACCAGAATTAGAGGAACCAAGTGAATGCCATCACACTGAGAGGGGGAAAATACTATGAAAGGCCAAAGCAAGCAAGGACAGACACCCGAGATGAAGGAGAAGCCGAGAAAGAAGAAGAAGTCGTCACAGGCAAAGCTCCATCGATCAACGATGCTTCCCCGTCGATCGACGAAGATCCAAAACATCCGTTGACCGAGGCTGAATCTCGTCGATTGACGACCGCCCCTGCTCCACCAATGTATAAGCCTCCCTTGCCATATCCGTAGCGGTTTGCCAAATCAAAGATGAACGAGAGGTATGCACGCTTCTTGGAGAACATGAAGAAAGTGAACATCAACATCCCGCTGATTGAGGCACTACAAGAGATACCGGGGTATTTGAAGTTTTTGAAGGATATGGTCTCTCAGAAAAGACCCTTTGTGGAGCACGAGAGGGTCAATTTGTTCGAAGAATACAATGCGATTATTCAGAAGAAGATGCCGCTGAAGAGAGAGGACCCGAGATCCTTCACGATCCCCTGCGTCATTGGAGGAGAGACCTTTGGGAAGGTCCTTTGCAATTCCGGTGCATCCATCAACTTAATGCCGATGTCAATCTTCAAGCGACTAGAGATCGGGAGCATCAAACCAACGACCATATCATTGCAGATGGCTGACAGATCGGTGTCCTACCCAAGAGGCATCATGGAAGACGTACTTGTGAAGGTGAAAGACTTCATCATTCCAGCAGA
This sequence comes from Plectranthus barbatus, assembly GCA_026898455.1. Taxonomy (NCBI): domain Eukaryota; kingdom Viridiplantae; phylum Streptophyta; class Magnoliopsida; order Lamiales; family Lamiaceae; genus Plectranthus; species Plectranthus barbatus. The sequence goes on along the minus strand of JAPKLW010001928.1, from coordinate 7,423 downwards.
CTTCGTGGTTCTTGACATGGAAGAAGACCACAACATCCCGCTTATCTTGGGGAGATCTTTCTTGAAGACTGTTGGGGCATTGATTGACATTCGGGACGGCAAACTGATGTTCCGAGTTAATGACGAGTCGGTCACCTTCCCCATCTACAAAGAAGTGCAGAAGCATAATAAAGGGATCTACCAGGAAGAGTGCCACATGATCAATTGTTCAAATCCGGTGATTTCCTCTCATTTTTTCTTCTCTTAAAACTGATCCGGATTTTTTGGAGAACTGCGTACTGCACTCTTTGTTTTTGTCTTCAGATTTAGATAAGGCGGATGATGAGCTTGTGGATCGGGTGATGAAGCTGGATGTACCCGAGGGAATAACTCAGGATAAAGAGAACAAACAGAAGCGGTTACCAAGCCGACGCAGCTAGAAAAAGAAAAGAAAATGTGGAAAAGCACCTACGTCAATCGACGCAGGAGCCACATCGATCGAAGCAGTCTTAAGATCCTCATCGATCGATGCTACAGTCACGTTGATCGACGCACGAAGGAAGTCAGACTCGGAGCTTTCGTCAGCAGAAGCAGCGCGACGTAGAAAAGGGAATGTGGCAGTTTCACCCTTGTCAACCAATGCAAATCGGGAAAAGCTGCAATCTAACTCTGATCCGCTGGTTCTGGAACTCAAGATGCTTCCGGCACACCTCAGGTATGGGAAGTTGAAAAAATTACTACGAGTTCTACGGAAGTACAAGTCTGCCATTGGGGGGACATTGAGAGACATCAAGGGGATCAACCCCTCATTTTGCACACACAAGGTCCTTCTGGAAAAAGACACCAAGAAATGGGGGATGCGAGTTATCAAGAACAAAGATGGAAAGGAGGTCGCGAAAGGACTTGCCTGGACCCGACCTCCCTGATGGTGATTGAAGACTCCGGGGGATAAAAAAGTTGATGTTTGAGATCAACTACCAGGTATCATTCCCTCTTTTGTCTGATTTTCAAACTTATTCCACTCTTCGAGTTGGAAATAAGTTTGGGGGGATGTGGACAAGAGATGGAACGTCCTATCTTTTATTTATTCTGCTTTCTGTCTTTAATTTTTCGTACCTTTCTATTTTATGCTATTTTGTGGGGAATTTTTTTGAGATTTGAGATAACCTGAACGAGATTGTGAGATTAGAATTGATTGAGGGTTGAGTATTGAATTGATTGAGATTGTGGTTAGATGCCTATGAATGTAGAATACCGCATGATAGGACTGATTTGACACTTATACTTGCATGATGATTGAGCTGATTTGAAATTGACTGTGGAAGAAAATTTTTGAATCCTCGTGTGAGAATTTGAGCCTTTATTTCGTTTGATGTGAGATTCACATGTGTGTTTTGATTTCTCTAGAACTTGCCTATTTTCTGTGTTGAGACTGCATAGTGTGCACAAGTTGAGAAAATGATCTTAGGCCATCTTTGTTAACCCAATATCCTAAACACTGTCCCTTCACAATAAATTTTTCCCTAGTTAGCCATTTTGAGCCTGTACAATTTTTTCATTCCTTGTCTATGAGATTAAGAAAAGTATTGTCTCACTCGTGTCTTGAGTTGTGGTATGTATGGGGATTGATTAGTGAATTGGTGATAAGATATGATAAATTAGTGGTGAAAAGATGTGTGAAAAAAATAAGCTCAAAGAAATAATTAGAATTCTCATAAGCTCTCTGGAAAGAAAAGAATACAAAATTATCGAAAAAGAGCATAAGAGATTCAAAATGAGCTAAAAAAAAAATATTATATTGTGAGTTTGTTGATGTATATGAGGAGATAAGGTGGATGATGATAGATGGTGGTTGGAGATGTTGAGAGTCATGAACTCAATTGATTTAGTCACTAGGCCATATTTCCCTACCTTATCAGAAAAAGCCTACGTTACAACCTTTCGAAAAGTCCTTTTTGATTCTAGACTTGTTTGCACATTCTAGCAGTGGAGATATTAGAAAATTTGCAAGCCTATGGTAGAAATTTCTTCATACATGTTGTTGAGTGCTTTCATCTTTACATTAAACACTTGAGAGTTGAGCGATACACTTCCTGTGAGTTCTTCCACGGTTGATGAATTTTCCGTCTCTTCCAAATTGCTTGTGGGTAGTGGATTATTGGTTCTTGACTGTGATGAATCTTGTGAGGCATTGCACTTTAACCACATGATCTTTTGATTTCTTTCTTGCCTATTGATTGAGGACAATCAAACGTTCAAGTTTGGGGGATTTGATAAGTTCATTATTTCACTCACTTATCTATATTATTTTCCTACTATTTTATGTAGTTTTATTGAGTTTATATATATATTTTATGCGTGATGTCAATATTAGGTGGTTTTTGGTGTGTTTTGATGTTTATGAAGGTTTTTAGGCCTAAACTCACGAGAAAACCGTTCCGAAAGCAGTGACGTGTAAGAGTAGCAGTGAAGAATTTTTCCACAAGAGGAATTCGGGCTATTGGCGCATGGAAATGGATGATTCTTTGAGTTAGCTCTCCAACGCAACTGGAATCGGGTCAATCGAAGTTCGGAGGAGGAAGTTATGGCCAAAACCGTGAGACCGCGCAGAAGGGATGAGAAGCTGCGTCGACAGATGCCAATCAGCATCGATCGATGGAGACCACGAAGCCTCGTCGATCGACATGGATCAGCCACGATCGACGCGAGCCTCTCTGCTGGAGCGGAAATCTGATAAAAATCGAATGTATTCATATCTTTAGCCCTAGAATTGATAGGATACACCCCCACCTCTACAAATATCCTAATAATGTCGATTTTGAGAGTACCTTTTGACCTTTTTATCATACTTCATTCCAGATTTCACTTTTTAGAGAGATTTCCAAGAATTTTAGAGTTTATGTTTGAAGACAGAAGTTTGTGGGAAGACATTCAGATACAAGTTTCTATGCAATTCAGGTTGTATTTTTCTATGATGAATATTCCTCTAAATATGTGTAACTAATCTCTTCCTCAGATTCTAGGGTTTCGAATTATCAATGTATACATGTTTGATTAATTGAATTATTTTCCCTTTCCCTTCGTAGTTTGTGAAATCTGTGCTTATTCATAATCTTGATTTGTTGGCCACATCTTAGGATTATCTAGTTGATTACTTGAGACGTAACTGTGATAGTTTTCAATCGAAAGAGATTTTCACAATATAATTTGATTTCTTGTCGTAACTGAAGGAGATTGATTGTAGGAATAAATCTGTAGATCTTTGGAGTTAGTTGATTTATCTTGAGACCGAGCTGAGATAGGTAATTAATTAATCTACTTTACGAATTGTCTAACAAAGAAGTTCGTAATACTTTTCTGATGTTTCACTACGAAGAGGAATTAAAATTGGGAATTAATCAATTCATTCATCCATGTCATACTTGATAGGTAGATATCCCTGGAATCTGTGCTTATCTTATTTGAATCCAAAAGCCTTTTAATTTCCTGTTTAATTTTCATTAGCAATTATTACAATTTTCAAAACAACCAAAACTCTTTAATTGCTTTTCCTAACCAGTATTTTAAGAATGTCTGATTTAGTATTTAGGATTTTTCGTTGCTTCATTCCCCTGGATCGATAACCTTAGGGTTTACAAATTTATTTGCCACTATTTCTATAATTAATCTGTAGAAATTACAGTGATCAGCTGGCAAATGTCATGGTCGTGAAGAAAAAGAATGACAAAAACCGTGTTTGCATCGACTTCAACGACCTCAACAAAGCATGTCCTAAGGTCCCTTACCCACTGCCAGACAATGACAGCATCATGAACGCAACTGCAGGGCACGACCTCCTGAGTTTCATGGATTCCTTTTTAAGATACAACAAAATTTAAATGCACCCGTCGGACTAGGAGAATACACATTTATGATTAATAAAGGGATCTACTGTTATAAGATGATGCTCTTCAGCCTAAAAAACGCAGGGTCAACCTACCAAAGGTAGGTTAACAAGATGTTTGAATTTTCGAATTTTAAAAGAACTTTTGGTCAAATTCCAAATAACCGTCACGAGAATTCTCTCCTAAACCATCTTCCAAACACTCCCCATTCACATCCAAGGAGATTTAGGCCACATTCATCCACATTTGGTGAAGATCAAGGAAGATCAAGAGGTAGATTGAGTACAAGGAAGACAATTGAGGAAGATCATCATTTGACCTATCAATTTGTAATGGATTCTATCACTTTCTCTATTGTATTGTACACAATTGAAGGTATGAGGAACTAAACTCTATTGTGAGTATTGATTGGATGGATATTGTGTTGAATTGAGATTGAATTTTGATTGTTTACTTTCCTTTGAGAGCTTGAATTGCACTAGATCTTGTTCCTTACCTCTTAGGTGTTGGTAATAGCCAGCTTAGGAGGTAGTTGACGTGAAAATTGCAGCCAACATGCAGGCGGAATCGTCGTGAATAGTGTAGATTCATATGATTTTAGCTCCAATCCTTGTGCGGTGCTAGGTCGTAGGGCAATAATTGACGTTCTATTTGGAGTGGTCTAGGGCTTAATAACGTAGTTGTTTGCGAGTCTTAGCATCATCAACCGTTAGCTAGCCATAACAAGGGGTTAACGAGTGTAGGGTTGATTGCTCAATCTCTTAGGGATTAAACATAGTTTACAACATGATTTGACTCAAACTAGACACAATTGACATTCTTTCAATACTCACTCTTTTCTCATTGTTGCACTGATACTTTTTCTACGTAATTGGAGAGAATTGATTGCTTGAACTTTGGAAGATCATTGAATATGATTGGATTTATGCTTTATTTCATTTATGCAAGGTTTGTTATGATTTTTGCCTAGTTATATAAGCACTCAATGACTTGTGCTTGCCTAGCTATAAGTTCCTTCAAACGAGTAAATGATGTTAATTAGAGCGAATTGAAAGAACCTGGATTGATAAATTTAAGGTGATAAAGTGTTGCAATTTTCACCATCATCACGTTTTTGGCGCCCTTGCCGGGGAATATTCTAGTAGGTCTTGTGAAATTATTGAAAGTTTGAAGAAGTGTTTGCTTGGTGTTTGAGGAATTGCTTGTGTGAATATTGTTACTAACATTTGTTTTGTAATTGTTCTAATTTTTTTTTGTTGGATTGTTTTTGTTTTGTAATACACTTTTGTGAAGTTTGTAGGAGTTTGTAAATATGTTTTGTAGAAGTTGTTTGTTGATTACTATTTTGTGTTACTTTGAGGTTGTTAGACTATTTTAGGTGTTAAATGGATAATCATCGAGGCACTCACTCGGAGAGGCTTAACAATCTCCAAAGGGAATTGGACGAGATGAGAGCAATGATGGTTGAGAGACAATGACCGAGAAGGCCAATCTGGTTGGTATTTGAAGAGAGCTACCCATGAATGGAAGAGAGGAGACATGATCGGAAGGTGAAGCCGAATTGGGGATATGAAGAAGAGGAGTGTAGTAATGAAAGATATGGAGATAAATGGGGGAATTGTGACCTCCGGAACAACATGAACTATCCCCTATCTAATGGCTACTCTCCATGTAGACGTTATGAGAACCATACTTGGAATCCATCCATAACAAGAGTTCATTGTGACGAATGGGATAGCCGTGATCATGAAAGAGATAGAGAAGCGAGATCATCTCGGAAAGCTTTGGAGAGGAAATCGGAGAAGCTCGAGGGAAGGCTTTTGGAGTTAAGAATGAAACTATCCGATATCTTGAAGAAGGTGAGTGAGGAACCTCGAGTGGAAGAATATCCAATTTACAAGGAAATAGGTCTCGAAGGAAGTTGTGAGGAGATTGATGAAATTTTGGAAGATGAATGTGAGGATGCAGTAATGGTACTTAAGTAAGAATTCAAGATATGAGAGTAAAGGAGATACAAGAAGAAGAATCAAAGAAAGAAGATAAAGAATTACCTCAAGAAGAGAAAGAGGATGATGTCACCGAGGAGGAGAAGATACACATTGAAAGTGAGAAGAATGGTGATCTTGAGATACCTTCACTTGAGGTGATGAAAGAAGTTTCGGCCTTGGTACGAAATGATGAAGGAGAGAAACATGATGAGGAAATTATGTCGGAAAGTCTATGTGGCGATGTGATGCTTAAATTTCCTTCACGAGTGATAGACAAAGTAGAATAGGTTGAGGAGAGAATGGTGAGTGCATTGGATGAGTGGATCAATGAGTTTCTTGAAGTGGGGATTAGTTTGGAGAATGGCTTGAAGAATACTTCAAATAAGGAGCACTCATTCATGCAATTTGAGTTCGACAAGATAATCAATCCTCTTTGGAGAGATGAAAGGGGTGAAAGAAAGATCGCCTTGGACAAATTGCTCCCAAGTAAATGCAGATTAAGGGAGAAAGGTGTATTAAAAACCCAAAGATTTTTGTAATGGATGATGTGGTAAGGTCGTCTAGCTACCGACGTTAAGGAAGCGCTTGTTGGGAGGTGTTGGTCCCGGATTATCAGGGTATAACTTGGCAGCGGAAAATATGGTTAATCGTTTCTTGCACTCTGCTGGTTACTCAGCTGACTGGGACCTTGTCAGCTGGTAAGTCAACTTGCACTCTGCGTGCTCAGCTGACTGGCGACTGGCTGGTCAGCTGGTAGCTCAAGACTTAGAATATTTTTAGGCCTTGTTTGCACAGTTATATCAGTTTTCAGATATACACCAGCACTTGGGTGCTGGGTTTTAAATCAGTATGAAATGCAGAAAGCTGATAAAAGACAAAGGATTTATAGTGGTTCGATCAACTGATCTACGTCCACTCTCCAGTCGTAGCACTGGAAATTTCACTAAGAGTAATCGGGTACAAGCGTCCTACGATCTATCTCTAGCTGGTGAATGCCTCGTCCACCAGTTCACTAGATCAACCGCTCCCGGCCTTGTCCTTCTTCAACTCTGATCAGCTGGTGGAGTGCGAGCACGTCACTTCAACCTCCACAGCTTCACTGGGTGTTTAGTTCTCCCAAGAACGAATCTTCACAATACGGCAAAAGCCCGTAATAACTCAAGTGCTGGCTGGCACAAGAGCTGCTGTGAACTTCCTCAGAAGAGAAAGAACACCAAAGAGATCAGTAACTTACAAGCTGGAAGCTTGCAGTCTCGTGTTTGATAAATCAACACACGGATAGCCTTTAGAAAGGCCTCGAAAGTGTATGTGCTTCTACTTGCTTGAGCGTAATAAATTTGCAGTCTTTCGGTAGGTGAAGAGTATTGAATGTTGGTGGATCCCAGGTATTTATAGCCGAGGGATCCCATTCAAATTTTCTAGCCGTTTGGACACATCCGGAAAAGGTCTCTGTCCTCGCATGTCCTTCAGACGGCGGCAGGTAGGAATTTCCGGAAAGCGCCATGCTTTTGTCCACTTTATCTGGCATTGATCTCTTTATGTCAGAACGGCACTATTCGTCAGTACGAGGAA
>JAPKLW010001927.1:119884-135099 GCA_026898455.1 Plectranthus barbatus | reverse complement strand
GTAATGATTAAAGAAGTGAATTGATCCAAATAAATGTATGGAAATTGGTTGTTTTGACAAATCCGAACCTTATCCAAAATCTTTTCTAAACATCCTAAATACCTCAACATATCTCTCTTTGGTTATTTCTAATAAAAAGTGTGGAGTTTGATTTATTTAGTATAATTGAGTTTATAGTATTTAGTGTTTTAACAATTGAAAACCTCAAGTTATTTAATCACGTCTAGATATTTAAGTTTTAAAATCAATCTCTTTTACTCGATGCAACGGGCGAATTGAGTCTCTGTGTTCGATAATTTACTTGATTAAAAAATACTGCATCATAGCGTAGCGAAAGTAACGTGATTATAAAGATAGTACTTCTATGTTCGGCTACGGCGCATAAGAATCCTATCTTAGTACATGCTTATTCTAAGTCTCTCGCAAAGGTAAACAAACACATGCTCCCTAAAAGCATCTAAGTTCTCTAATAAGGCCTTTATAATCAAAGCATTCGTAATGCATATGGAAAACTTTCATGAAAATGCAACAATTTATGCACTAAAAACCTTTGATAATTAGAATGCAACTATTTATGCATTGGAACTCTTCATGAACTTTGATAAAAGAGATGCAACAATTTATGCATAAAAGCTTTCATATTTCAAAAGAAGGCTTGCGCCTTAAACTTTAATGCAATAATTTATGCAAGATTTTTTTTCTTGATGCGGCGCCAAGTATGAGTGCAGGAGCTGGAGCTGGTAAGGACATTTCCGACTTATTTAGTAGGTGGAGGCCTCGAAACAAGCAGGACCTCTCTTATCATTGAATTACACCATAATATTTAATTTTGTCAATTAAAAATACATCAATTGTTAATGGTGTTAAAATTTTGATGAATCATTCATTAATTAATGTGTGGCATTTCCTTTTTTTGATATATATGTGGCATATATTTTATTAAAATCAACGTAGGCTCTGATACCACTTTGTCACGCCCCGATTTATAAACAAGACTTAAATAAGAGAATTGAGGCACATCGGGAATGAGACTTACACTTGGGATATCAATCAATAAGAAGAGTTCAAGCAAATAAGAAAGAAATCATCACACTTATCTCAAGTTAAGCAAAAGATAGTAAATGGCTGCCTCCTCAAGAAGGGATCGTAGCTTCTTGAGTAAATCAAATATCAGAGTTTATAGTATGTTATCAAAAGACTAACAAAAGATAAAGAGTTTCAGCAGCGGAAAGTTATCAATGAAGTATGTATATGAAGATACATACTTCAACATCTAACTATTACAAAAAGAATCTTCAGTTCCACTTCGACTGTTGTCTCGTACTCTGCTCCAAAAGCTTCTTTTAACCTGCGCATTTTAAAAATAATGTGAGGGGCTAAGTACAAATAGTACTTAGTGAACACATGCCCGAAAACATACATACATATAAGTTTGTCATGTCTTTTTATCGGGTCGCACATGGGGTTTTAAGTTTGAAATCCTCCCATTGCACCAAAACATTTTATGAATGAGCATGCTCCTTTTTACTTAGTTAAACTATCTGCAATTAATGATGTGACTGGGAGGTGGCCACCTACCACAGTCACGATGCTAGTCCGAGTAGGGCATGACCCCTAGCATGTCAGCATCATAGTGCACTAACCCGATGTATCTCTTTCACTACCTGGGTACGATCGATAAGACTCGCAAAATGAAGAGTCAACATCCACGTCGAATACGTTTGATGTTCTTCTCTGAGTGGGGTTCCCCCACTGAGAGGACAGATAGCAAACACAAATAGTAGGCAATGACAAAGCAGTTTAAAACAAAACTTTTCATTTCATGCTTGATATGCTTTGAAAAGAAAACATCATTTTCATATTTTTAATTTGGCCCACTATACAGGGGTAAAAGAAAAGTCCACCTTGAGTAGGTGCGGTTATGCGATTGGTTGATCTAGAAATTGATCTTCTCCTTCCCCTTTCCTATGACATAAGGAATACGAGTAAATCCTCAAGGAATAATAGATTATTTGAAATCTAACACATCAAAATAGTTCTAGACTCTTAATCGATCTTGGACTTTTCAAGTTGAGCCATTGGATGAGGATAAGGAAGAATGACTTGGCAATCTAGTGTGACGAACAAGGTAATCAAACATTACTTTAATAGCTCGTGGTTCAATATCGAGCATTACTTCAAGAAGCATGAATAGTAATTCAGTTTGATTGAACAAAACAAATGTCTTCATCAAGTGACTAAGCACTTTCAAGAGTTTAAGATTGAAAGAAGTTTCATATTCATTATGAATCATCGTACATTGCTTGAGAGTATGAGAACTCATCAAGTTGTTTCAACGAAAATAATCGAGGAGATTCTTGATCTTAGATGAAGATTGAATTAAGATTTCAAAGGTTAAGGTTTAACAAGTTTGGTTTAACAATAAGCTTCAAAGGAAGTTCGAGTTACAAGAGTTCGGTCAAGGAAATCAAGTTGATTTGAATTGAAAAGATTTTCAGAGAGGTTATATGTGATAACATCTCTTTGTCGATTGATACAAGGAATATCAAACGAAATCAATTTGAATTTGAATTAACTGAATGAAGGATTTAAAATTTAAGGAAATGTCATTGGAGTTGATTGGTATGAAGGGTATCGAAGGATATGAAAGATAAATCGAATCGGTCGAAGAAAGAACAAAATGTGGGAAATTTCACTATGTCTCGACCGAGATGGAGTGCATCTCAACCGAGATGGATGCATCGACCGAAATGAAGTGCATCTCGACCGATATGAGTATATCAACCGAGATGAGATGCATCTCGACCGATATGAAAATATCGACCGATATGAGACTCATATCGACCGACATGAGTGTGTCGACCGAAATAGAAATGAAATCGATCGAAATGAATGGGAATCGGCCGTCTCGACCGGGATGAAGTCCATCTCGACCAATATGGCCATATCGACCGAGATGGCTTTCATCTCGCCCGATATATCCATTTCAACCGAAATGGAGGCTATTTCGGCCGAAACAGAGGTTGTATGCCTTCCGGCAAAAATTCTTATTTTCGGCTCAAACGGTTATCCAGGCTCGTCCAATTGATTTCTAACAACACCAAATGATTTTCTAACAAGTATAATGAGTCTAGACACGATTTAAACCATCAAAATATGTTGGAATCGAGATTTAACCACAACATTTCAATATAGAGCAAATATACCAAAAATGCTCTAAAATCAACATAACTTGATTCCTAGGTCGATATATCATTTCTAGCTCATAATATAACATGCTAAACATGCATACGTACTCATAACTCAATATCAAGCCTAGATCATGACATTTATAAACTAGGGCATAAACCATAACATGCTTAAATCGATAAAATAGCTAGAGGGAGGTTCGATTTATACCTCTAGGATGTTCGTTGGGCTTCGTGGGCTTGATCAACACTCTCTTAACTCGATTTCAACTTCTAAACATGGAGAAATGAAGGAAAGAGTGTTGGAAATGGAAAGAATGAGGTAAGAGGAGTCCAAAAATGTATAGTATACCTCTAGAAACACCTCGCCGGAGCTCGTTGGAATTCTCGCCGGAATTTCTTTGGAGTAATTTGATAGAGAAAGTGAAAGTAAAACTTGAAATGTAAGTCTTCTATTTATAGAAGGGGAGAGGGGTAATTTCGGAATTATCGAAAGTCAAAAAGGTTAAAGTGGTTGTCATTCGCTTGTCACATCGGTCACTTTAACATCTCTTCACATCAACTCCACATTTCTTTGCGTCATTGCATGGGAAACCGAAATACTTCGTCTACCCGCAAACATTTATCGATCGATATTATCTCGATACAAAAATGTCGGGTCGTCAAATAAATTTATCGAGATTAATTAAACTCATTAGTAATAATTAATTTCCCTCAATAAAATAAAAGGCAAATAAATAATGCTAAAATAATAATTTCCCAAAATAAATTGATTGTGACATTCAGAATTAATTCGATAGTAAAATATAAATTTCGGAAATTCGATAAATACATTTAAAATTTACGAGGGGCGTTACATAAATTCAGGAACCAAAACATAAAAAAAAGTGTGTTTTAAAAAAATAAAAAGTAAATAAAGTTTCCACGACTTATCATTTTTAGATGTATACAGAGATAAAAGATATATTTTAAAAGTGTTCCTTCAGGAAAAAAAAAATTTCTGTAGTTTATCATTCAACTGGTTTTTTTATATCAATAGAAAAATTGTTCAATCTTTTTCATGATTGACATCCTATTTAAATATAAAAGACATAGTTACCTGATGATGTAATAAAAAAAACTTTTTATTAGTTTCGATGATATTTAAATCACTACATTTTTTATTTTTCGCTTATATAATTAATAATCTTATTTTTCCATAAACACAGTTGAAAAATATAATTAGTTAGCTATTGAAAATGTTAACTTTAATTGAATATATATTTATCATATTTATGATTGATTATATAATATATCTTTAATTGGAAGGTTTATTTGTGAGTGTAAAAGATTATGGTTGGAGCTTTGCTTTTAGATAGATGTAGATTTTGATAGTAATTTAAATTAAGAAAGTAAATTTAACAATATTAAAAAATTCAATTATTTTATATATTCTGATAAATAATTTGGCAGACATCCCTAATATAAGAATTAATAGTTGACAATGACATTTTGAATTCCAATTTTTCTAGCAAGATCATTTTTTTCTCCAACGAATTATCATTCTCTTCAGAATTTTTAATATTAAAAATATGATATGAATATCTAACGAATAGAGATAAATATTAAATAAATGTAAAGATGTATTAAAATTCCAAGAAGTAATTTGTTAGCACAAATCATCAACATCTCAACCAACCAGTACAAAATTCAAACACTTCAATATACTCCTTGTATAAAAAAAACCTCTAATAGAGTCGTGTTATCAATTTTCTTGTTCACATTTTTTCTTCATTTTCCATTCACAACGTAAATGTTGCCTCAACACTCTTAATAATATAGTGCTCTTTCACATTTCAAGCTCCTTTACAACTTGCATGGGATTACTTATATATCCGTCAAAATCCAAAATAGTAATTAAACTGAGTATCAACTCAAACATACCATAAACTCAACATTAAAATAATTATATGAAACCAATTATATAATATATTATTTGTAACACCAATTATATTGTAGTGAAAGAAAATGTAAAAAGTGATGAAAATGCAAAAAAAAAAACTCATATTTATAGTATTCAAAGTACTTAAATAATCTTATAATTTTTATATATATTGCATCATTTTTGGCAATCTTACTAATATTATTGGTATAATATATGCAATTTATAACTAATTTTGGAATAATTTTTATGAAGATTAATTGTGATTATCAACTAATTAGTTAATTTGAATTATCCACGATTAATATCATTTAAAAATAATCAATACAATATAATAGTAACACATAAATTACGTATTGTTCCAAAAATATACTCATTTTTTTAAATATCTTCATTTTATAATTATGATTCATTCCATCCATGATATATTTTTTAATAAACAATACTTCCTCCGTCCCAATTGATTAGTCCCCTTGAGATTTGACACAATAACCAATGCGAGTAGAGATAGAGGAAATGAGTATTTTATTAGTGAGTGAAGATTAATTTTCCATTTTAGGTAAAGGGACAATTAAATGGGACAGACGAAAAAGGAAAGAGGGACTAATGAAGTGGGACGGAGAGAGTATACTATATTGAATTATTTTAATTATATATATACCATATATAAATTGAATTGTTTGCCTGATTACGATTTTATAATTATTGTCATTCTTATTATTACCTAAAATATTTTTCAATTATCTTTCAGCCGCCAGATTTTTTAAGATAGGGTATAGATAGGGTATGAATACATTTCTAATAATATCATCAGTACCATTTTTAATTTCCATCAATACTATATTTGTATTTTTTCTAATATTATTTTTGTTTTGTTTTTTAAAATGCTTAAATGTTAATTTTTTGACTCTTAACTTAGGTAATATAATTTAATTGTCATTAAGTAATGAATTTAAAGCACAATTTTGTTAATATAAATAAGTTTCCATAATCTATTAAAATTAGACTCTTGTGTCATTTGGCACTTTTCAAATGGACTTAATTATATCCTTCAACTTATAAAATTCTTAATATGAAAAATATTAAGAATATGAATGAATAAGCAAACAACAAACATAAACATAATAATGAATGAAATGACAAATAAACTTAATTTTGAACAAACACATTAAGATTGAAGATGTATTGAGATTAAAAGCAGTAAAAGAAAATATATATATATATATATATATATATTATTACATGCGGATGAAACAATAGACTACATCAATATTAAATGAACAAAAAGAAACGTTAAGATTGAAGATATATTGAGATTAAAAGCAGTAAAAGAAAAAAAAAATATATATATATAGAGGTTAGATCATATGAGAATAGATGTTAATGTAAGAAATGAGAATAAATCCCAGCCTTTGATTTTACAAGATCTGCGGCTATGATTTAAAATTTTCCGTTTTCATTTTATCTTTGCTCTCATTCATTGTTAAATATTTAAGGGTGTAATTGTAATTTAGCATATTTTAAATATATCTTTTACCCTCTTATTCGCGATCAGTTCAGATTTTTTTACCTTCTTTCGCGCGATTGAGTTGATTCATAATTCCTTTTATTGGCGATTTACTTTGTTCGATCAGATCTGTATTTCCTTGTTGAATAAGTTTTGTGATTTCCTTTTGAATTCTTTTCTGCGATCAAATTTATATTCATCAAATCTGGTCGTACTCATGGTGTCTTATATTCATCAAATTTATATTTTGAATTCTTTTCTGCGATCGAGTTCTGACTGATTCATATTCAATCATGGTGGATGCTAATTCTGAAGGTTTGATTATGCCTTTTTGTGCTATTTGTTATAGTTTCATTAGTAGTTATTTCGATTCGTAATTAAAAATTATGTTGATATTCATGAAGAATATATTTGTTTTTGGTTGTGAATTTGTTATGGTTTGATTATCAAATTTGCTTTGTTTTTGAATTTGTTTCGATTGTTTCAAGTAGTTGATTGATGTTTCTTTAGTTTACGAGACTGTTAATTCAAGTTTTTGTTTTACTGATTTGAAAATTTTTATTTAAAGTTAGTTTTGAAGTATTTCGTTTTACTTTTATATTTTTCATTATAAGTTGTTTTATGTTCATTATTGTTTTTTAACAAGTTCATTTTATGTAATTGTTATAATTCTATCAACGTTTACTTTCGTATTTTTGAAATTCATATTTGTTAACTTAAGGTTCATTTTATCTGTCATCAGGTTCATTTGTACCACTTTCTGATTCGATGAAGCCTTTTAAAGGGAGAAACTTTATCACTTAAGGATGGTATTGAGTTTTATAACAATTATGCTCGAATTATTGGTTTTGATACTCGTTTGTCAACAGTTAATAAGGTTGGTGATACATTTATTTGGAGGTATATTCTTTGTAGTAGGGAGGGTGAGAAATTTATTGATGTTAAAGAGAGGGAGTTAAAACGAAAAAGAAGGAAACATGATACAATGAGATGTGGTTGTATGGCTAGGGTAGTCTTCAAATATGAGAGTGATGTTGGATATATTGTTCATACATTTATTGAAGAACATAACCATCCGTTAGTTCCGCAAGAATTCAAGCATTTTCTTAAGCTGAATAGGAATATTGATTATGTGCATCAGAAATTTATTCTGGATTGTGCTAGGACAAATATTGGTGCAAGTCAGTCGCATAAGCTATTAATGGAATTTCTTGGTGGTCATGATGGTGTTGGGTGTTCTATTTTAGATGTTAGGAATTATTCTCGTGATATGAAGGCGTATGTTGATGGTGCGGATGCTCAAATGTTGTTAAATGAAATGAATAGAAAGAAGGAGATATGTCCATTGTTTACATTTGATTATGATGTTGATAATGAAGACAGACTTCAACGATTATTTTGGTGTGATTCGATTTTAAAGAAGAATTATGAATTGTTTGGAGATGTTGTGGCATTTGATACTACTTATTCAACAAATAAGTAAGTGATTCTGTTTTTCATTTGTTATTTTACTATATTCATTTTAATATATCTTATGTTAATTTATTTGATCATATTGATCATTTTATTTGATCTGTTGTTCATATTAAGTCACTTATTTATCATTTTATAATTACAGGTATTGTCTAATATTTGCACCTTTCACGGGGAAAGACAATCATGGTAAACCAGTAACATTTGCTGCTGCACTGTTGTCCAAGGAAGATGCAGATTAATTTTCTTGGCTATTTGAGAAGTTTATTTCGTGAATGGGTGCAGCTCCTAAAATGATTGTTACCGATCAAGATTTAGGTATGAAGGTTGCTATTGAAAGAGTCTTGGTAGGTACTAGGCACTGTTGGTGCATGTGGCATATCATGCTTAAGATTGCTGATAAGGTCTCCAAAGATTTACATGCTCATGATGGGTTTAAGGAAGACTTGAAGTCAATTGTTTGGTCTGATTTGATTGATCCTGAAGTGTTTGAAGAGGGTTGGGATCATATTATGATAAACTATGAATTAGATGGGGATAAGTGGTTTGAGACTATGTTTGAGTGTAGGGCTTATTGGGTACCAGCTTATTTCCGTGACTTTCCTTTTGGTGGTCTTATGAGGACAACATCTATTTCAGAATGTGAGAATAATTTTTTTAAGAGCTATTCAAGGTGTCGTTCTAACTTGCTCCAGTTTTTTTTGAATTACAATCATGTTGTTGCGTCACAAAGAAATTCAAATTCACATTTGAATTATCTTGATAGCTGTGTTGTTCGTAAGATGGATACTTCATTGTTGATTGAGAAACATGCTTCCATGATTTATACTATAAAAATCTTTAGATTTGTTCAAGATGAGTTACTTGAAGCTTCCTTTAAATATCGGATTCTGGAGAAATTTTTGATTGGGAATGATGAAGTTTATAGAATCAAGGATGAAAGGAATGTTATATGTAAGGTTGTTTATAACAAAGATGATGTATGTTTATCAGAATTGGTTTACTGTGCCGTCATATATTTGTTATCTTCAAGAATGAAGGCATAGAATGTATCCCTGATAAGTATGTCGTCAAACGTTGGAAGATGATATCTTTGTTGAATTCAGTCTGCCAAGTATAGAATGATGATTCTTCTAATTGTATTGCAGATGAAAGTAAAGCTATGGAGAGCAAGATTTTGAGGGCTGTTATTAATTGCATTGGGAAAATTGATGGAGATAAGGAGCTGTTGGCAGAGTTGTTATCTGGAATAAACCAATTGGATGGCTCAATTTTATACTCTAACAATTCATTATTGAAGAAGAAGATGTTTGAAGAGTATTATGGTGCATCAGTTCCTGAGAATATTGAAGTATTACCTCCAAATGTGGTTAAGACTAAAGGGAGTGGCAGTCGAATAATTTCAAGGAAAGAGAAAGTTGCTAGAATGTTCGAAAAACGTGCTAGAATGTGTCGAAAATGTATGAAGATGGCATATCATGATTCTAGAAATTGTAATAACGTGAATAATAATGTTGAATAGAAACTATGTTAGCATTCTTTGAATTTATACTTTATTTTTTTAGTTTTCGATTTAGTTTTTCATTTTTTACTTTATGAGAATATATATAGTTTTCCTTTTTATGCATTTATAATGTACTTAAAATGATGAAAAATGAACTGTGTAGAACATATAATGAACTGTGCAGGAGGTAAAATGAACTGAGCAGAACATATAATGTACTGTGCAGAACATATAATGAACTGTGCAGAAGATATAATGAACTGAGCAGAACATATAATGAACTTTCCAGAACATAGGTTTTTTCTTGTTATGCATGTATAATAAATGTAAATGACTAAACATGAATAATATAGAACATATAATGCATCATATAAGCTATATAATGAACATAAAATATAGTTTAAATAACAGGGATTTGCATAAAAACTAGTACCTCATTATAATAATACAACTATTCATCATTTCATGCATACTCATTCTATCCATATTTATCTATAATATGCATTTCATCCATCCTAGCAAAATATTAAAAGCTAATATAGTTGTTTTCAAAAGCTATCCATGTGCAGAAAAGTAAAATTGTTTTCAAAAGCCAGGCCGAATCTTCCTCAATCAAACAACTTCTCAATATTCTTCTTTTCAGCTGCCTTCATTTTCTTGAAATGCTCTTTAGCCAATTCAGTTATGCGACTGCGTTTAGTGTTGTAATCTGAGTTGAGCAGTGCACAACAATATTTGGCTCTCATTATGTTTAGCTGTTTTTTGGCTTCCTCTTTCAAATCAACTTTCCATTCACTCAAGTTGGTTCCCATGTATGTTTCCATATGAATCATTGTGTAGACTCCACAGTCAATCTTATTTGTGTCATTCCGCCATTTCATCTTGAGCCTCTCTATGCGAGCTTTTTTTATTCCTTCAGTCTTGGTTTTCAGTTTTAGTTTCATCAGGAAATTAGAGAAGTATTCAACCTGTTGAATTAATTTGTTATAAATATGATAAATAAAATAGTATTTATACTATCATATAGTATCATGGATTTAAATAATCACTCATCATAAATTATCTTACCAAAGTTTGAGGAATGTTTCCATATTTCACACTCAATTCCTGATCATCAGCTACGCTGGAGTTGTCAATGATGAAAACTTGCATCTTTTTAAGATAGAAGGAGATCACATAAAAATTATTTGCATGGCATATTTGAAAGAATGCCTGATTAAATGTAGAGTTAGTATGTAATATTTCTGTAATACTATTAATTTATGATATGTGTATAGATCATACCAGCTCAGAATTCCGTATCTTGTTTTCAGTGATATTGATCAACTCATCCTCGACCCTCTCATTGAAAACTTCCACAATTTTTTCTTTATTCCATGATTTGTTGGGGTCCACCACTGTGTAACACTATTGCATTTTGTTAATGTTAGTATATGAGCTATATATAATGAAGTAAATAAGTGATGGCAAGAAAACATACACAAGGGAATGTGCTGAAGAAGATTCTGGATATTGCGGGAGTGTCTCTTTGTTTCTCTTCTTTGTTTAAGAATGAACTCCATGCATCAATTATAGATGTTAAGACATACTGCTTAGGTATTAGGCTTTTCAGATGACCTTTCACAATTGATGCATTCCCATCAGCATAGACGATATCAGACCTGTTTGAAAAATTATAATGAAACTTATTATTATGCATTATCATATACTCATAAAAAAGGGAAAAATGAATTTGTAATTTACACTGGAGGAGTTTTTTATGTTACAGCCCAACAGAATATTTCTTTCTCTTTTGGAGTAAGTGATTCTGTAATCTTAATGTCTCGCTCATTAATGGGTGACATCAGTCTTGCTGGTCTTCTTCTTTCAATTGTGGATCTCTTGATCATCACATGCAGTGGCTGCGGTTGTTTTTTTGGCTTTTCAGCTTTCCCTTCTGTCTTGTTTTTTCCCTTCACATTCTCAATCTGCATGTATAAATGTTAATCTGACTTTCATTTTTCGTATGAAATATATTATTATACGATATGAGTACTTCATTTTTTCTTTAAGTAGCATAAATAATTCTATCATTATATAGGTATGATATTAAGATAAGTGAACTTCATTTTTGAATTATCTAAGTTCATTATTACATACATCATGTTCATTATTAGTATTTTAAGTTAAAGATAGAAATAGATTATTAGTAAAGCTATTTTTATAGTTACCATTGTTGCAATAGGTTGATCATCTTGTTCATCCTCTTTTTCATCCTCTTGTTCAACTTCGTTTTCCTTTGGAAAATCTTCATCCAACTCTTTCATCACATTTGAAATAATGGTTGTTTCATGATCCGACAACTTGTAAAAAAACAACATATTTGTATTAGTTTCATTTGTCTTGTGTTGAAGTAAAAAAAATTATAATAAACAGTTAAATAATATTTATACCTCTTTGGAAGCAGTAATATCTGTTTCTTCAAATTCATCTTCAGCTTCATCTTCAGCTTCAGGTGTGCACATTTCTGTTACTGGATTTTCCTCAGCATCATTTCCAGCATCATTTACACCATCATTTCCGGCATTCTCCTAGTTTTTAAATTATGATTTTTATTAGATAAGTAATTTTCTTTAAAATATAATTTAAATAGTACGGATCTTTACCTGGTCCTGGGAAAAGACAACTTTGAAGTTTGGAGGAATAGTTTCATGCAGAGCACACTTCTCATCTATTGCCTGCATAATTCGCTCCAGTCGTCCAATCCAGATTGGATTACTCCATTCTTCACCCAATGACGATGGTTGGCTTGCCAATGAAGAACTTGTACTTGCTGTAGAAATAGTTGTTGGAGGTGAAACATCTATAAGATTTTGGGATGTCTCGACCGCAATCTTGAAGCTGATATCATCTTTAAAGTCTTCAGGTGCATTCTTTATCAAATTAATCAATGTTGACATTGATTCTACCATCTCTTTTGCTGCATCTATTATCTGGTCTGTGTACAAATCAGCATCAATCATTTTCATTGGTTCTTTTGTTGTGTCTGTCTCCCCAGGATCAAACCTCTCTGTAATATGTCCGTATCCAAAACCTCCAGTATCTATTTCACCCTTTTGCCTTGCTCGTAGGAGTGATGAAGTCCATTCAGACATTAATGGATATCTTCTTTCAATAAACCTCATGTAAAGTTCAACCCTGTCTACAAAGAAGAGCTGCCATGCAAAAGTAGTACAATGTTAGTAAGATGATTTTGTTATAATAAGATTATTAATGATAAATGAAAATAATATTTACTATCGGCAGAAGTGTTGGCCCAATGAAGCAGATAATGTTTCTTTTCTCCCAATTATCTCTTTGTCGGATCAGAGATATGAGCATATAATGGCACCAGTTGAAATTTCTAACTTGTGACAAGTCATGGAGGTTTGACATGATTTTCGGCCTCATGTACCCGTCTGCTGCGTTCTCATAAAGGCAATGTTCCAGAAGAACCATAAAATGCCTTTTAAACCAGTCACCACCATCAGTTTCGTTCTTCATCACTTGGACAACATCAATTGGTTTGATTTTCAACTTTGGACAACTGAACTTAAATTCCCACTCCTTCAGAAGTACATCATTATCGATCTTTGTTTTTCTCCGAATTCTGTTTGGACCTTTAGGAAATCCAAAAATCAACCAAACATCTTTGTCTGTTATGTGTATTCTCTCATGCCCCCTTTTCTGTCTAGGTACTACCGGGCTGCAACTTCTAGAGTCAAAAGCATTCAAACACCAACAAGCAATTTTTCCTGGGATTTCACCTATCCGAAGGTTGAAGATATGCATGAATCCCAAATCTTCAATTGCTTTCTTTTGAGCTGCGTTTAATTCTGGCAATACTTTTATTAATATGTCTGGACTTGCTCTCACTATGAGGTCTGGGTAATCTGAGAACTTCTTTTTCCTATTTATGAGTAAAGGTGAAGATGGTTCTGTAGATAAAGTTGTTGTCTTATCCAAAGTAACCTTCTCTGTTGCAACCTTGTCTGATGCAACCTTCTCTGATGCAACCTTCTCAAATGCTGTTTCTTTTGTTGATTTTTCCTTCTTTTTGGGTAATTTCTTTAGTCTTTTGGGATCTGAAAAGTGAAGAGATATGTTAGATATATTTCATTTTTTCAAAGGTGTACATCATTTTATAATGAAGTACATTCATTATATGTAAGATATACTTCATTGTTAAACCATATTCCTGATTTATTGAGGAATGTTATTTATGAAAGCCACATTTTATTTTATACATGCATATGTTCATTCAAGCATATTGAGTTATGTACACATTTGTTTTATCTAGAAAAACAATTATAAAAGTTTTTCATTTTGTCAATGTTGTACTTGATTTTATAGTGAAGTACATTCATTATATGTAAGATATACTTCATTATTATATATTTAATTTTACAATGAAAAACTTTCATTAAACATATGAATTTAAGCGCGTAAATCACATACTGAACACATAATGTTTTTTATTTTTAAACTATAACACTATCAACTTTCATTTTATTATGAAAAACTACCATTAAACATATGAAAAGTTCATTTTCGTTACAGAAATAGAGTTTATGGCGCTAACATTAATACATTGAACATATATTATTTCTGATTTTGAATCTATTGCACTATCTGCTTTCATTTTATTATGAAAAACTATCATTAAACAATTTAAAACTTCATTTATATAACAGAAACAGAGTTAATGCGCTAAAATCATACATTGAACATATAATGTTTTCGATTTTGAAACTGTAACCAGATTTTTATAAAACAGGACATGCGTACGACACTACAGATGTGGAAAACAAAGTTTGAAATGTATAAATCACTAGAACACAAATATAATACAAAAAATTATTCAGAAACTACGAATAATGAAGTTGAACTCGCAAAAAAAATTATTAAAATGTGAAATGACTTACCGTCGGTCGGAGGAACGTCTTCGGAAGTTCTTTTTCTAGACATTTTTGTGTGGAGAATGTATTTTTAGAAAAAAATGAAAGGAGAACTGACGAAAACCCTAGACGATGGAGAGGCGATTTTTGAGAAATGAGGGGAAGTTGAGAAGTTTTCTGTAATGATCTCTGGAATAACGTGTTCATGATGTGATAAAATTAATTACAGCAGTTACTTTTTGCAGTGGCGGTGTTTTTTAATTTTGATAAGTGTGAGATTTTAATGTTATTACTTATTTTATTCAGTTTTCCTATATAATGAAAGTTAAAATTTATAAAATGAAGTAAATGGGAGATACAATGAAGTGAATGAGAGATAAAAAAAAAGGGAACATATATTATTTTTCACGAAATTTTGATTTTATATTTTTGTGATTTAATTTTTTCATTTAATGAAGTATAAAGGAGATAAAATGAAGAGAACTGATTTTTCTTTCATTAGTTGCAATGACAACCCTTTAATGAACAAAAAACAAGATAAAATGTCGCGTCCTATTTTATTTGATTTATGTAATCTTGATCGTTGATTTACTGAAATCTACGAACCATATCCATTCTCATTTCTCACGTTAATGCCTCTTCTCACTAGATCAGTCCCCTATATATATATATATATATATATATATATATATATATATATATATAT